>LS561837.1:66517-84007 GCA_900490775.1 Pristionchus maxplancki
TATTTTTTGCGCAAGGTACTCATTCGATAGAGCTTGGCGTCATGCATATCATATCCAAAAATTAGCCGCGCCTTTACCTAAATTTTTGAGTTAAGTGAACTTAAGTGTACCTCGGTTTAAAACAATTATCATGACTTCTAGTTTGTATCATTCGATAGAGCTTGAAAAATGAGCCGGGGTCACTCTAAGAAGAATTTCTCTTAAAAATTGAGTAGAACGGAGAAAACAGCGGCTAAAGTTGACTCCAAGGATGCAGCACCCGGTGCATGAAGCCGCAGAATGATCTCTGCACAATGAAACTTTGGGGGATGGTAGGACATGCCTGGGGGTGACCAAAACTGATGCTAACTCATTTTGCGATTTTCGGTCCATTCCCGCCCATAGCTCGAATGTTTCGTGACAGGCGTGATATTCACCTTTCTCACTTCATCCGTTGGTTGCACGTAGATCTTGGTCGATTTATGCGTGGCGTCTCGCAGGTTTTGATTGACGATCGGAATTACTGTTGTCTGGAAAATTGATTCTCAAAATATGTTTCGGAAATGTTTCACATATTCTGTTAAAGTGGAACTTCAAAATGTATTGCAATTTAGGAATCGTCTGCTAATAAGTGGGAAAAAAGATTACAAATATCACTGACAGTGAAAGCTCACCACATTATGGCCTGCATCTACTAACGTATCCGCGATGTTTCCAAGGTAATTCGTGAACGATTGACTGAAGCGGGGACTGAATACTAGTATCTTGTAGGAAGAAGCTCCTTGAATCCACGAAACTAAGAGAAGAATCGATGCCAACCGCATCTTCGTTCATTCTCTTCTCCATCGAATTCATCCTATTTATATGTTCACCTGTGTCGATCGAGTGATTGATACTGACACTGCAGACTACACTTGGAGGGGTGAAATGTTTTCGCTGTGGACACAGTTTTTTACCCAGGGAGGCAGTGCGAGAGAGAATGCTAAGAGACGAGGCATTTTTGCTCAGAGCAGAACGTAGTGATCGTTACCTGACGCAATTATACTTGTGAACAGTGGGGAGACAGAGTAATTCATAAATGGGCTAAATTGCGATATGACGACTGCTATCGTACACTAGAAGATAAGACAGAATTAATACTCATGGAGGGGTCATTGTGACGTAATTCGCACTGCTCGGGATAACACTATCTAATCCTTCGATTCAAGCTGTTTTAGAATGCCAGCCGTATGCCAACGTGGTTTACCTTTATTCACAATCCAGCTCATTTTTCACAGCAAATGCAATTATCTACACTACCCGTGCGGACCTTCTTCCGACAATTGAAAGGTATCACTCCAGTTTGAATTTCACAACCGACGACAACTTGATCATAGCAAAAACGGCGATTTTCAGAGCCAGTAGGGCGGAAACTATCAAGAGGGTTTTTCCGCCCTACCTCCGCCCTACACTCAGGATCAAACTATCCGAGAGAACAGGTACAGCGTACCACCAAGCGAAAACGAAACAAATAATTTTTTTGGAACCAAAACATGCCGACCATTGTCATTTTCAAGTGTTCAGATTATTGAGGACTCTGTGAAACATAACTCACGATGTTTCATAAAGATTCTTTTTTCTGCCCCTTCCAGGACGGTTTCGTCCTCATCGTTCGTTTGCTGACACTAGGAACGTATGCGCATGTGAGTTTCTCCATAGTTTTTGTAAGAATGAACCATTTCTCACTGCTCCACGGCATAAAAAGTCTCTTCTTCATTAAGCACATCATCGCAATCGATTCCTTGCCCTCCCAGATGGTTGAAGTCGTCTTCTTCACCAAATTTCTGCCCGCTTTCGGGTATCTGATAGCAGAGGATGTGATGAGGCTGGAACTGGAATGACATGGTGAGTGGAAAATGTTACAAATTATTTTATTTTTTTAAGAAAAATTCTCAAGCAGGCTGAAAAAACCATTCCGAATCGCGACTTGATCTCTTTGTGAAACACATTTGCATCAATCAAAAACTGCAAATGTGAAAAATTATTCAGTTGAAAAAAGCGACTAAACCCAGCGTTATCTCAATTCAATTGTTTATCCACCAGGGTAGGGTCAATGAAGCGTATCGATGATCTTCGTAATAATTTGGTGGAGGTTCGTCGTCTTACACATAGGTACTCATTGGTTCGAGAATTGGAACAGCGCGGCGTCTTTATTCCGCACGTTCTCTCATTCATTTTGTTGATTTGAGAGAAAAGTGAGAAAGTAAGTGGTTTATCACAGCAAATGAATTAATCTACACTACCCGTCAGATCATCATCCTGAGATGAAATTGATCACTCAAGTTTGAATTTCACAACCGACGACAACTTCGAGGCAACATAAACGGCAGTTTTGAGGGCCACGAGGGCTCCAATTATGGAGATAACAAAGAAAACAGCGACAATATCCAGATTATGGTACTCGATCCAATTCATGTCGAAGGATTGAGGTCGAAGAGCGGGGGAGGGACCAAATTGGGCTGCGAATTCGACCGTTCTGAAATACAGTGATTTTTGCGCTTATCGTTCATGAAAAACTTACTTGACAAGCATTTCCTTCGACGAGAATGGTTTCTTGGCAATCATTGCGCCTATTTTGGCCATGTTGTTGTGATAACTACAATTTGTTTTCCATCAGGTTTCTAGTAGATTAAAATAACCTCTCATTCTCAAGCAGATCCTTCACTGCCGCATAGAACTTCTCAGCATCGTAGAGGTCTTGCTTGTGGTAGACCTGAACAATCAAAGATAGAATAGACATAAAGTTTGATTTTTTCGAAGCACAGACTACTGACCATCAGTTGGAACCTGATTCCTCAACGTATAAAATATCTCTGAAACATACCCGGCCCAATCCATTCTTCTCCATCATTCCCGAGTTGCGCGGTTGATCGGCGAGGAAGGGAATGAAGAGACCTGAATAAGTTCCTCTCATCATGCAATAATCGACATTAAGTAATCAGAATAAGTGCTGCAATCCTGTAATCTCACCCGGTTTTCCTCTAACGGCCGTCTCTTGAGTGCTCGCCATTCCTCCATGGGTAATGAAAGCATGGAGCCTTTTATCAGCCAGAATATCGTTTTGCGGAGTCCACTTGAGGATTTGCAGATTTGGCGTGGCGGCTACGGCTGACTGCAAATATATTTTTGATGCATATTGTGGCCCTCATCCGCTCTGCTCACCTTAGCAAACGCATCCTCCGGCCTCTCATACTTCCACAGGAACGTGTACTCCGGGAATCTCGCTACTGTCTGCAAGAAACCGCCAATGACTAGAAATGAAGCGTGTGTTACCTTCAGGATGTTATGCTTGATTTGCAAAGGGAGCGCGTGGCTCTGAACAACGGACCCGAAAGAGATGAGCACTGTCTTGCTGCGGAGAGAGAGAATTCGGTCGAGGTCCTGATTGGAATTAGGATAACTAGCGAATGGAAAATAAGCCACTTTGTCCAGCTGTTTGGGCTCCTTGGCGCCGATTCCGCCAATGCAAATGGTACTGAAATATTGTTTTTGTTTATGTAATTAAGTCTTTCCTCGTACCGACTCAGTATCGGAGTGGCAAAATCAATAAGCGGCTCGCGATTGATGAATGTGAAGGCGGCATTCGAGCCGATTTCCTGAATTTATCGTCATTGCGTCATCATCAACCTTCCAGAATACTTGGACACTCGGGAACTTCGGGCCGTAGCGCTTCTGGAAGAGCGCGTCCATCTGCAGAGCCAGGGTTTAGAATTGTTTAGATTCCCCGGTCCTCACCTCAGTCCTCGTCGTGTACCACATGGCTCGGAAGATGAGCGCAGCGTACAGATTCCATGCTCGACTCCAGATGGAATGAACGTCGACGTGGGCGATAAACCGGTCTTCAAGAATAGTTAATTTTAAATAAACTGCCGTTGAGGACATCGTGGTCTATGAACCAGTAATCCCAGGTGTACAATGAATTCCATTGCAAAAAACGTGAAAATACAGTAACTCGGATTGTAGCTGAGGGCGCTCTCAATGCCAACGTCATCTCTCTGATGTCCCATCGGCACGGACCCTGCTGTTGTGATGAGCGATTTGGGCTTGATCAGGTGTGAGATACCTGGAATTAATCCCAGCCTTTTTCCCACTGTACTTCCCGTATTTCACAGCTCTCTCAGTGTAGGTGTTTTCACGAATGCTTCTTTCAAGGTGACCGAGAGTGAGAGCGCATCATCTTCTTTCTCCTCATTTTTTCCTAAAGGAACCCCAAGATTCTCGTCACGATTATAATCGAAAACAAGAGAACATCCTGACTGCGATCATTCCTACTGTAAGAATTGTCCTCGCTGTCCTAATCTGCAGAGTACGAAAGAAGTAATCATAGATCTTAGGAGTCATTCAGGATGGAAAAACGTGATTTGGCAGGTAATTCGCCAATTGATCTCACTCCAGTAATATTACCTGAGAAAATGAATGGCTTACCAACACCGCAAGTCTCGAAGTTCTCCACTATCATGACATCGAACTTCTCCTTCTTCAATTTCTCGATGAGTCCCGGTTCATCGAGTACTCCCTCACATTGGGCATTGAACCACGCTGTGAATGAGTGACCGAACCGAAAATAACGATTGAATGAGATTCTTTTCGAATTCACTGGCCGGAATTGCACTGAAGACGTTAAAGTCGTTGTAGTTGAAGAAGTCTGCCTCTTCGAAGTCCATGCTTGCTGTGATCTACAACGAATCGATTATTTAGATTATCAAATGGCATAAATGCTCACCTTCCTAACTTCCTCCGTTGGTTGCACGTAGATCTTGGTCGATTTGTGTGTGGCGTCTCGCAGTTTTTGATTGACGATCGGAATTACTGTTGTCTGGAAAATTGATTCTCAAAATATATTTCGGAAATGTTTCACATATTCTGTTAAAGTGGAACTTCAAAATGTATTGCAATTTAGGAATCGTCTGCTAATAAGTGGGGAAAAAGATTACAAATATCACTGACAGTGAAAGCTCACCACATTATGCCCTGCATCTACTAACGTATCCGCGATATTTCCAAGGTAATTCGTGAACGATTGACTGAAGCGGGGACTGAATACCAGTATCTTGTAGGAAGAAGCTCCTTGAATCCACGAAACTAAGAGAAGAATCGATGCCAACCGCATCTTCGTTCGTTCTCTTCTCCATCGACGTCTTCCTATTTATATGTTCTCCTTGTGTCGATCGAGTGATTGATACTGACACTGCAGACTACACGAGTAAGGGGTGAAATGTTTTCGCTGTGGACACCGATTTTTACCCAGGGAGGCAGTGTGAGAGAGAATGCTAAGAGACGAGTCATTTTTGCTCAGAGGAGAACGTAGTGATCGTTACCTGACGCAATGCAATTTTAATATACTTGTGAACAGTTGGGAGACAGAGTAATTCATAGATGGACTAAATTGCGATGTGACGACTGCTATCGTACACTAGAAGATAAGTCAGAATTAATACTCATTGTGACGTTATTCGCACTGCTCGGGATAACACTATCTAATCCTTCGATTCAAGCTGTTTTAGAATGCCAACCGTATGCCATTGTGGTTTACCTTTATTCACAATCCAACCCATTTTTCACAGCAAATGCAATTATCTACATTACCCGTGCGGACCTTCTTCCGACAATTAAAAGGTATCACTCCAGTTTGAATTTCACAACCGACGACAACTTGTTCATAGCAAAAACGGCGATTTTCAGAGCCAGTAGGGCGGGAACTATCAAGAGGGGTTTTCCGCCCTACCACCGTCCTACACTCAGGATCAAACTATCCGAGAGAACAGGTGCAGCGTACCACCAAGCGAAAACGAAACAAATAATTTTTTTTGGAACCCAGACATGCCGACCATTGTCATTTTCAAGTGTTCAGATTATTGAGGACTCTGTGAAACATAACTCACGATGTTTCATAAAGATTCTTTTTTCTGCCCCTTCCAGGACGGTTTCGTCCTCATCGTTCGTTTGCTGACACTAGGAACGTATGCGCATGCGAGTTTCTCCATAGTTTTTGTAAGAATGAACCATTTCTCACTGCTCCACGGCATAAAAAGTCTCTTCTTCATTATCCACATCATCGCAACCGATTCCTTGCCCTCTCAGATGGTTGAAATCGTCTTCTTCACCAAATTTCTGCCCGCTTTCGGGTATTTGATAGCAGAGGATGTGATGAGGCTGGAACTGGAATGACATGGCGAGTGGGAAATGTTACAAATTATTTTATTTTTTAAAGAAAAATTCTCAAGCAGGCTGAAAAAACCATTCCGAATAGCGACTTAATCTCTTTGTGAAACACATGTGCATCAATCAAAAACTGCAAATGTGAAGAATTATTCAGTTGAAAAAAGCGACAAAACCCAGCGTTATCTCAATTCAATTGTTTATCCACCAGGGTAGGGTCAATGGAGCGTATCGATGATCTTCGTAATAATTTGGTGGAGGTCCGTCGTCTTACACATAGGTACTCATTGGTTCGAGAATTGGAACAGCGCGGCGTCTTTATTCCGCACGTTCTCTCATTCATTTTGTTGAACAGGGAGAAAAGTGAGAAAGTAAGTGGAATTGCATTTATCTACACTACCCGTCAGATCATCATCCTGAGATGAAATTGATCACTCAAGTTTGAATTTCACAACCGACGACAACTTCGTGGCAACATAAACGGCAGTTTTGAGGGCCACGAGGGCTCCAATTATGGAGATAACAAATAAAACAGCGACAATATCCAGATTATGGTACTCGATCCAATTCATGTCGAAGGATTGAGGACGGAGAGCGGGAGAGGGACCGAATTGGGCTGCGAATCCGACAGTTCTGGAATGCATTGATTTTCGCGCTTTTCTTCATGGAAAACTTACTTGGCAAGCATTTCCTTGGACGAGAATGGTTTCTTGGCAATCATTGCGGCTATTTTGGCCATATTCTTGTGATAACTGCAATTAGATTTGGATCAGGTTTCTAGTAGATGAAAATCACCTCTCATTCTCTAGCAGATCCTTCACTGCCGCATAGAACTTCTCAGCATCGTAGAGGTCTTGCTTGTGGTAGACCTGAAATATAATTTCTTCACTACCAGTAATGCATTTATTATTATTTTGTTTTGCTCAGTACCCTGGCTACAACCAAAAAATCACGTTTTCATAGCAAATGACCATTGTCTGAAACTCACTTTGCCCAGCCCATTCTTCTCCATCATTCCCGAGTTGCGCGGTTGATCGGCGAGGAAGGGAATGAAGAGACCTGAATAAGTTCCTCTCCTCATGCAATAATCGACATTAAGTAATCAGAATAAGTGTTGCAAGCCTGTAATCTCACCCGGTTTCCCTCTAACGGCCGTCTCTTGAGTGCTCGCCATGCCTCCATGGGTAATAAACGCATGCAGTCGGTTATCAGCCAGAATATCGTTTTGCGGAGTCCACTTGAGAATTTGCAGATTGGGTGTGGAGGCTAGGGCTGACTGCAAATAATTTTGAATATTTTCGCCCTCATCCGCTCTGCTCACCTTCGCAAACGCGTCTTCCGGCCGCTCATACTTCCACAGGAACGTGTACTCCGGGAACCTCGCGACTGTCTGAAAGAAACCATCAATGACATGAAAAGAAGTGAGACTCACCTTCAGGATGTTATGCTTGACTGGCAGTGGTAGTGCGTGACTCTGAACGATGGACCCGAACGAAATGAGAACGGTCTTGCTGCGGAGCGAGAAGATGCGGTCGAGATTCTGAGTGGGGTTTGAAATACTGGCGGAACGGAAAATAACTCACCTTATCGAGCTTCTTGGGCTCCTTGGCGCCGATTCCGCCGATACAAATGGTGCTGAAGTATTGGTTTTATTTACATTTAATAGTCAATTTTAATCGTACCGACTCAGAATCGGCGTAGCGAAATCAATAAGCGGCTCGCGATTGATGAAAGTATAAGCTGCGTGTGATCCGATTTCCTGAATTTATCCTTATTATTTCATCATCAACCTAACAACGCACATGCACACTCGGGAACGTCGGGCAGTAGCGCTTCTGGAAGAGCGCGTCCATCTGCAGAGCCGGGGATTAGAATTATTTAGATTTCCCGGCTCTCACCTCGGTTCTGGTCGTGTACTACATTGCTCGGAAGACGAGGGTCGCGTAGAGGTTCCATGCTCGACTCCAGATTGAGTGGACGTCGATGTGAGTGATCAACGCGTCTTCAAGAATAATTTATTGAAATGAATGTATCTCGAGACTACTGGTTTATGTATCTATAACATCGAGTACTATGGCTATAGTGAAACGTAATTGAACGAATTCTAATCTAAATGTGAAGCTGAACCGACTCGGATTGTAACTCAGGGCGCTCTCATTGTCTTAGTTTTCCACTGCATCAATTGCATGCATTGAAAATTCATTTCTGGCCATTGCTATTATGACGACAGTGAAACTCACTCGGATTGTAACTCATCGCGCTCTCAATGCCAAAGTCCTCTCCCTGCTACCCCAGCGACTTGGGCTTGATCAGATGAGAGATTCCTGGAATTTCGCACCCTTTTTCATATTTCACAGCTCGATGTGATGTTTTCATGAATAGTTCTTTCAAAGTGATCGAAAATTAGATCAATTCAAGGATCCGCGCTCTCTCTTCTTTTCACCCACTATCTCGCTTCCCTAACTACGAGGAACCTCGTCTCGTCGTTTCCAAGAAGAGATTCCCCTTTCTCACTCCCAAAGATGCGCCCGATATGGCCCATGTCTATCCAACCGATCAGCAACTGAACGCCATCAAAACGGCCATTGGAGCACCTCAATTCGCTTCGAGAATCAAGAGATCCATCGACGATGACGACGGGTTTCCGAGTGATCCGACGGCCGCTTTTGAAGGGTATGATTGAAAAGAAAATGTCTGGTTATCTAAGAGTGTAAAATTCCAGGTTCGGCAATTTCCAGAAGTTTCTCGGACAGTTCCTCAAATTCGAGTTTAGCTACGAAGTGCTCAACAGTACGGTCATCGATCCCGGATCACTGCTCTTTGACAAGATCAATTCTGATGCCTACTTCAAAGCTATTGTGTGAGTTCATGACTCCACGCCTCTACTTCATTCATTGAACTTCATAGGATCGCATCATTGTAATACCACAGGCGCCAAATTTCAGCGTCGACAAGGTGCGGTTCCAGCCGTATCTGGAGGAGGAATTCAACAACAGAATGAGGTCGCTTGCTGCGACTGAGAAACCATGGCTGCCCGCTGAGAAATTGATTCAGGAAATGAAGGAGTGTCTCTACTTCAAGTATGGATCCGCTTCCGATTAAGATTTCCAGGTATTTAATAATTATTTTTTCCGAAATCCGTAAGCTTTTAAAATTGGCGATAATATATTCGAAGAGATGAATCAGCGACGAATCCTTCCAATTTTCCCATTTTCAGTACGACAGGCACGATGGTGTACTACAAAGTCACCTGCATGCTGGTGAAGGACTCGTAGTACATCGGCCTGTCCACCTACGACAACAAGTTCACCCTCCACGACAACGAGCATGTGGACACAATTCAGTCGGGATGGAAGTTCCTTGGATTCGGGAAGCAGAAGACCGAAATCGAGAGATGGTTCGAGAAGAGGTACGTCACTCTTAATGATCTCAAGCAGTTCCTCGATTTCATCATGAAAGATTTCGCGGAACGCATTCGAATGGAGTACAGACAGTACCTTGAATCGGCGAATATTCCTGTAACTACATGATTATGTGCTTTACCGTATCATAAAACTGATCAATGCAATTGGATTTATCACAGTTGAAAGAATTCGTAATATTATGCAACATACAGAAGCTGCAGCTTGTGTTTCTATGCTTCGGAAATGAGTTGGCGAAATTGAGATGACAGCTCACCTGCCTTTCCCTTTCCTCTCTTCCACTCAGAGGAGGATTCGTAGTCATTTCTGAAGCATTATGCAGTCTTTCTATTTCATATTTTCCTCCTTTATAGTGATTTTCTGAACTTCATCTGCTTTTTAGGTTACATGCTCCCACAATTACCCTCTGGCATGACCTCCCAGACGATTGATCTCATAACCGTTCTAGATCGGATTCTGCTCTCCTCGCTTACCACACTCTCTCGCGTCCTAGACATCCATTTACAGTCTGATCAACATCGGACGTGCCCACGCAAGGTGTGTGTATATTAGGGTTAATCTGAGGACCCGCCCACACTCATTCCCTCTGCTCCTTCCTTACTTTAGTAGCAAACTGGTAAAGTCCATCCTCCCCTTTTTTATACTTGATCCATCCATTATTCCGCTCGTTCCTTCTCTTCTCACTACACTACTGCTTATCAATTACTTGGATACCCATTGGCGTGCCTGCCTCCTTCTTGAATTGTTTCTCACTTTTTTCATCCACAATCAACGCATAATTCATTTTTCTTTCAGTTCACTCAGCCAATTATGTTCACCCCTCTTCCCTCTCACAATCAGTCTCATTGCTGTGAGGCCAACGATGAAACGATGGAGCTAAATATCGACGACTTGGATTCCTTCCTCCACGAACACATTCACTGTGCTTCGACTCATCACGAAGATGAAGAAGATGATCATACCGTCAACGTCGCCTTCCAGAATTTCATCCAATCGCTGAGAAATGCTGATGAAGAGAGGTAAATTGAGTCGAATTTCGAAAAAAAAACCCAATGAAGCAGTTCCCTCTCCCTTCCAAGATTTTTTATGATGGCCCAAAACTCAAAATGCAGAAACGTGGGAATACTTTTCGCAAGTTCTGAATGAATTGCGTTTGACGATTGTGGAAGCTCAAAATCACGCTCAATGTAAAAAAAGCAGCTGTGGAATTTTGAACGTTCGTTACATCCATTCTTGAATCAATTGGAAAAGGTACGAAATTGGTATGGTAACAGCATTGAACAATAATTCGAATTTCAGCTACAACCGCGGCGACCGCTTCTCACGCGCCTGCCGCGCGTGCAACCGCGACCATCCGGACCGTCGCGTCGTTTCTCAGTCCTGTCTCCACGTCGTCTGTGCCGAGTGCGCGGCTTTCGCCTACTCAGAATGCCCCTTGTGCAGGTACGAATCCGATTCATTTTTCATTTTCCCAATTTTTTAGCTCTTCTCCATGCCAATTCCAGAGTGCCCACAACCTTCTCGGCCCTCTTCGAGGATCCTCGCTCTCCGCGTGCCTGCTCTTCCTGTTATTGGCCGTCGCCCGCGGAGCGCGCGCTCCTTTCCGCGTGCGGTCACGCGGTCTGCCGCGCCTGCGCGTGGGAAATGAACGCGAACGCGGAGAGAAGAGGCGCGGACGTGTGCTGTTCCGTCTGTGAGGTTCCATCCCCACTGATATCGTTGGAGGAGGAATTGATCGAGGATGTGGACTCGATAACTGCACGATTCGCCAGCATGGAACATTGAATTCCATCTCTAATTTATTTTATGTACCCCATCGCCTCTTATTGTCTATTTACTAATATCATCACACGTAATAATTGATTACCTTTGCTTGAATCCATGAAAATAAATAAAAATTTTCACTAAAGTTTCGTGCACACTGCAAAGCAAGACTGTCGTATGGGCACTGATTTGTTATGCACCATCAGAAAACATTTCAATTGATGAGATTGGACAAGACTGAGTGAAGAACAATCTATTGCAGACTAATTTGCACCATTTGATTAGCCCTTGTTCTCTCATTCTCTTCCCATTTCCACTTTCTGCGCCCATCGAAAGCGGTCCATCAGCAATGTCCGAGGTGATTTTTTTAAATTTTTGTCAGTTGGCGATAGCGTATGATCGATACCGGGTTACTGTAGCCTACCACATTCCAGAGACAAGCAGCGCCCACGCTCACCATCGCACCCGGCGAAGAGTGCAACGAGGTACGGTAATATGTCTGACTACCGTACACCTACAGTACTTATTATCTAAAGTAATCCATCATGCTAATCAATTTCGTTGAAGGAGAAGTTCGCCGACTTCATGCGAAAGCTGGAAGCCCACCTCCAGAGTTCGTTTCTCATGAATCTGACCTTCCGTACTCCTACAGTACCCCGATTCTATAGTACTCACTCAGTTCTCGATTGCAGCCCCTGTTTCCACTCGCGAGGAGGCGATGACTGTGGTGGAGGAGAACATGGCTGCTGCGAGAGCCGCGCTTGCACTCTACGAAGCAGCCAGGGGACAGCAGGGTACGGTTGTGGTAGTCTGGTACGCCTGGTACCGGATCTTGGTTCCAGTACTCATACCTATTTTACAGTACCAAATTCAGGCTCAGCCAATCAGCCCGGTCAGAATGCGATTGGAAAAGAGTTGCTGAGTGAGGATGAAATGGAAGGAATTGAAGTGGAGATCAAGAATGAGGCCTAGACTGCACTTAGAGATTTTTTTGGAAGACATTACTCATGTGTGTTCTGATGGAAAATTCTAGGAACACACGAAAGGTATTGAAAGCGTCGCACTTTGAGTGCTTACAATTATGCAAATTAAATTTTTGCTAATGACAAAACAGAAATCGATTCGGGACACCTATGTCAAATATCAAAAACTGTGAAACTCTCACAGGGTATCTTTTTGCTGTAACGTGGGGTGTGTCACGTTTATCGTCGATTCGATATGATCTCTGTGAACTACCGTACTCCTGCCGTACCCTGATGGTACAGTACTCAATTCTCGATCCCCTCTTCAGCTCCGGTGTCGACTGTCGAGGAGGCGTTGGCTCTGCTGAAGGAGAATTTGGCTGCAACGAAAGCAGCACTCGCACTCTGCGAAGCAGCCCGTGCACTACAGGGTACGGTAGTAGTATTGATAGACTGGTACCACATCTTGGTACCGGGACGTGGTACCCGACTACCACAACGACTACCACAGCACCGTGCCGTACCTTGGTTCAATGCTCTTACAGTACACTATTCAGGCTCGCCCGATGCGCTCGGTCAAAATGCGATTGAAGAAGACTCGCTGGGTGAGGATGAAATGGATAGAATCAAGAGGAGAAGAATGAATGAGGCCTTGACGGCGCTTCTAGAATAATTCTTCGATAATGCCCATTGGAAGACATACAAATGTACACTAGAATGCATGCAAAACACGTTATTTGTTCAATCTCGTTTCAGCTTGGAACCAACGATTCTCCTAAGGCAAAATAATACTAGTTTGAACATAACTGAGATCAAAACAAGTAGAACTAAAACGAAACCAATGATGATGTCAATATTATGATACTCGATCCAATTCATGTCGAAAGATTGAGGACGGAGGGCGGGAGAGGGACCGAATTGGGCTGCGAATTCGACAGTTCTGGAAGTGTTGCTCGATTATTGATACTCTATGTATCGAATATCACGCCACTCACCTAAGGTTCGACTTGGAATGGCAGGTTCTTGTCAGCGTGCCAAATTTCTAGGTCTGTTTTTTGACGGATTTGGTCCCTCCTAGGTACCTCCAGGCCCCCCGTGAACGGAATAGTGTCAGAGATTATTCCCCGCCGAGGTGCAGCTCCGGCCGGGTGCAGCCTGCCAACTTCAATGCCAGCTGTCTGCCCTTCAACTCAATCCTCGGAAAAACTTCTCTTCCTGGGCTATAGCTATTTTTGGATGCTCTATCGACCTATGCAAGGTAGAAGTCGATATCTATCCTTAGAACAGTGCTATAAACAGCGAGCGATATCTTAAAAAGCGCTCGAAAAACTATTGATTTTCTTGCATAGGTGTGTAGAGCTCGTCGAGAGGATTTGAATGATAGGTCTGCGCTCGCATATCGAGGGGGGAGGCTATAATTTCATGACCGATTTCAATTTTTGAAGATTTGAATTTCTTTTTCAACAGTTTTTCACCGCTTCATTCCGCACTCTTGCGAGCAATGAGCCGGTCTCATTCGCTCAAATTGAGTTACGTTTCATCCCCTTTATGAAAAAACATTGAACAATAAAGAAGACAAATGAAACGTAACTCAATTTAAACAATTGAGACTGGGTCATTGCTCGCAAGAGTGAGGAATGAAGCGGTGAAGAACTGTTGAAAAAAAACTTCAAATCTTCAAAAATTGAAATCGGTCATGAAATTATAGCCACCCCCCTCGATATGCGAGCGCAGACCTATCATTCGAATCCTCTCGACGAGCTCTACACATGTATGCAAGAAAATCAATAGTTTTTCGAGCGGTTTTTAAGATATCGCTCACTGTTTATAGCACTGTTCTAAGGATAGAAATCGACTTCTACCTTACATAGGTCGATAGAGCATCCAAAAATAACTATAGCCCAAGAATAAAAATTTTTCCAAGGATTGAGTTGAAGGGCAGAAAGCTGGCCTTGAAGTTGGCAGGCTGCACCCGGCCGGAGCTGCAGCTCGGCGGGGAATAATCGCTGACACTATTCCGTTAACGGGGGGCCTGGAGGTACCTAGGAGGGACCAAAACTGTTGAAAAACGGACATCGAAAAATGGCTCGCTGACAAATTCAGGTCGAATCTTAGGTGAGAGCCGTGATATCCCACCTAATGAGTGTTTCCCTCGCAGAGAACGGCTTCTTCTGAATCATTCCCGAATTACGCAACGCAGCTTGGCGATAACTGAATTCCATTTGAAATGATTCAACCCCCTTACCTGTCATTTTCCAGCAGATCCTTCACAGCAGCATAAAGTTTCTTGGCATCGAACAGATCGAGTTTG
The DNA here is from genome assembly GCA_900490775.1 of Pristionchus maxplancki. NCBI lineage: Eukaryota > Metazoa > Nematoda > Chromadorea > Rhabditida > Neodiplogasteridae > Pristionchus > Pristionchus maxplancki. Next base: position 81,154 of record LS561837.1, read on the forward strand.
TTGAACACCAGAAATTATTGTAATTCAGCGAATTTTTCTTTTATTATTAGCATGGGTGCGATGTTGGAACACTGATAACTCTATGATTCAATTCATTATGAGAAAAGAGTGAAACATACTTTTCCTACTCCACTTCTCTCCATCATTCCCGCATTGCGAGGTTGATCACCCATGAAGGGTATGAATAGGGGCCGCAACGTACATAGTCGATTTGTCGCTATGGGCCCAAAAGTGTGTTCGAACTGTTCCTCAGATACCCAATAACATTACCCTTTTTTAGCTTTTGTGAATATCTCATCTAGAACAAAAGTTATGCTCCGAAAACCACGCGCGGAAGGCACACCGGACGAGAGGGAAAAGTGAGAGGTAGAGGGAAGGGGGCGGAGTCTCTCTCTCACGTGTCTCTCTCCCTCCTCCCGCTCTCTCGCTCCCCTCTCCCCGCGGATCGAGCACACCTCGGGGCAACATGATAAAAATCTGAAAAAATGTCCAAAAATCCTGGAATATTCTAATTAGTCATATATGGTTTGCGCAACTTTGTGCTCACACTACAAGTGTCCAAAATACCACATTTAAGTTTTCAATAGCATTTTTGACCTACTCAAATATGAAAGTTCATGTTGCGCATCTGGGAGGTGATAGATAAGGGGGATAGCTGCCGAACAAGCTTTTGGTCGACCGATTTCATTGCGAATTACGACTGTGCTCCCTCGTCTCGCTTTTTGGTGAAATCGTGTCTAGGGAAAGTGGGCGGAGCTTGCGGTCCCTAGGTATGAAGAGACCTGCAGATAATTTTATTTTTAAAAATTTTGTGGTATCCTCACCCGGTTTTCCTCTCAACGCCGTCTCTTGAGTGCTCGCCATTTCTCCGTGAGAAAAGAAGGCACTGAGTCTATCATCAGCAAGAATGTCATTCTGAGGAGTCCATTTTAGTATGTGAAGGTTCAAAGTAGATGGGAGCACTGACCGCAATCAAATCGTTATTTTCAGGGAACAGATCGAGTTTGTTGAGCACCAGAAATTATTGCAATTCAGCGAATTTTTCTTTTATTATTAACATGGTTACGATGCTGGAACACTGATAACTCTATGATTCAATTCATTATGAGAAAAGAGTGAAACATACTTTTCCTACTCCACTCCTCTCCATCATTCCCGCATTGCGAGGTTGATCACCCATGAAGGGTATGAAGAGACCTGCAGATAATTTTATTTTTAAAATTTTTGTGGTATCCTCACCCGGTTTTCCTCTCAACGCCGTCTCTTGAGTGCTCGCCATTCCTCCGTGAGTAAAGAAGGCATTGAGTCTATCATCAGCAAGAACGTCATTCTGAGGAGTCCATTTTAGTATGTGAAGGTTCAAAGTAGATGGGAGCACTGACTGCAATCAAATCGTTATTTTCAGGGAACAGATCGAGTTTGTTGAACACCAGAAATTATTGCAATTCAGCGAATTTTTCTTTTATTATTAACATGGATGCGATGCTGGAATACTGATAACTCTATGATTCAATTCATTATGATAAAAGAATGAAACATACTTTTCCTACTCCACTTCTCTCCATGATTCCCGCATTGCGAGGTTGATCACCCATGACCTAAATTATGGGTACCAAAAAACAGGAAAATCGTCAAAAACCGGGGTTCGGCACATTCGATAGATTGTTAAAGAGGTACTATCCCTTTCGATTGTCCTCAATTTTTGCACATAGGGGTAAAATTGCATGCGGAATCGAAGGAAAAAGTTTATTTGATCAAGTCTGAACAAAAAATTTTCAGGATGCAAAAAATAAAACTTTCGACCAAAATATTTTCACCACTTTCTTCAACGCTTTCACTTTCAACATAAAAAGTGTTTGTCTCGTCGAGATCTAAAAAATGGTTTACAATTTGTAGGGGTTTGGAACGCCCCCCGTAAAATTGCATTTACCCCCTGGCAGGGTGGTGTGTGCCACAGGGTATTGGGGGTTAGAGATACGGCTTACTAAGGCCGATTTTCGAACTCTACGTGAAAAAGTACCCCTATGGCCATTTTTTCAGGAACGGGTAAAAATCGTTGTGCGGCTCCTGAAGGAAGTTTCTCAATTCTCTCAGAGTCTCTGTTAGAGACACTCAATAATTTTTTTGGAACAAAGACATGCCGACCATTGTCATTTTCAAGTGTTCAGATTATTGAGGACTCTGTGAAACATAACTCACCATGTTTAATAAAGATTCTTTTTTCTGCCTCTTCCAGGGCGGTTTCGTCCTCATCGTTCGTTTGCTGACACTCGGAAGCATGAAGAGGATGAGGTGAGACTTCTCTTCACAATGAAAACATAGGAATTGTGAACAATTTCTTACGCTAAATCATTTTCCGGATGATTTTCAGTCTCATTTCTTCTAACCCCGATCGATTATTCCAGAAAGTCGACGACCTCGCTATGGTCACTGCTGACCCGCACGTCGTCCACTTCCTCTGCACCATGGCCATAAAACTGCTTCGGGACCACAGGCACATTCCGAGAGAACAGGTACAGCGTACCTCCAAGCGAAAACGAAACAATTAATTTTTTTGGAGATTCTCGCTATAAACCATTGTCATTTTCAAGTGTTCAGATTATTGAGGACTCTGTGAAACATAACTCACCATGTTTAATAAAGATTCTTTTTTCTGCCTCTTCCAGGGCGGTTTCGTCCTCATCGTTCGTTTGCTGACACTCGGAAGCATGAAGAGGATGAGGTGAGACTTCTCTTCACAATGAAAACATAGGAATTGTGAACAATTTCTTACGCTAAATCATTTTCCGGTTGATTTTCAGTCTCATTTCTTCTAACCCCGATCGATTATTCCAGAAAGTCGACGACCTCGCTA
>LS561837.1:84874-97956 GCA_900490775.1 Pristionchus maxplancki
AAGAGGATGAGGTGAGACTTCTCTTCACAATGAAAACATAGGAATTGTGAACAATTTCTTACGCTAAATCATTTTCCGGTTGATTTTCAGTCTCATTTCTTCTAACCCCGATCGATTATTCCAGAAAGTCGACGACCTCGCTATGGTCACTGCTGACCCGCACGTCGTCCACTTCCTCTGCACCATGGCCATAAAACTGCTTCGGGACCACAGGCACATTCCGAGAGAACAGGTACAGCGTACCTCCAAGCGAAAACGAAACAATTAATTTTTTTGGAGATTCTCGCTATAAACCATTGTCATTTTCAAGTGTTCAGATTATTGAGGACTCTGTGAAACATAACTCACCATGTTTAATAAAGATTCTTTTTTCTGCCTCTTCCAGGGCGGTTTCGTCCTCATCGTTCGTTTGCTGACATTCGGACCGTATGTGCATCTGAGTTTCTCCATAGTTTTTGTAAGAATGAACCACTTCTCACTGCTCCACGGCATAAAAACTGAAAAAAAACCATTCCGAATCGCGACTTAATCTCTTTGTGAAACACATGTGCATCAATCAAAAACTGCAAATGTGGAGAATTATTCAGTTGAAAAAAACGACAAAACCCAGCGTTATCTCAATTCAATTCAATTCAATTGTTTATCCACCAGGGTAGGGTCAATGGAGCGTATCGATGATCTTCGTAATTATTTGGTAGAGGTCCGTCGTCTTACACATAGGTGCTCATTAGTTCAAGAATTGGAACAGCGCGGCGTCTTTATTCCGCACGTTCTCTCATCCATTTTGTTGAATTGAGAGAAAAAGTGAAAAAGTAAGTGGTTTATCACAGCAAATGAATTAATCTACACTACCCGTCAGATCATCATCCTGAAATGAAATTGATCACTCAAGTTTGAATTTCACAACCGTCGACAATTTGGTTGCAACGAATAAGACAGTTTTGATTGCCACGAGGGCTCCAATTATTGAGATAACAAATAAAACAGCGATAATATCCAGATTATGGTACTCGATCCAACTCATGTCGAAGGATTGAGGTCGAAGAGCGGAAGAGGGACCGAATTGGGCTGCGAACTCGACCGTTCTGAAATGCATTGATTCTCGCGCTTTTCTTCATGGAAAACTCACTTGACAAGAATTTCCTTGGACGAGAATGGTTTCTTAGCAATCATTGCGCCTATTTTGGCCATGTTCTTGTGATAACTGCAGTTCGATTTGGATCAGGTTTCTAGAAGGTTGAAATAACCTCTCATTCTCAAGCAGATCCTTCACTGCCGCGTAGAACTTCTCAGCATCGTAGAGGTCTTGCTTGTGGTAGACCTGAACAATCAAAGATAGAATAGACATAAAGTTTGTTTTTTTCGAAGCATCAGACCATAACATCAGTTGGAACCTGATTCCTCAACGCATAAAATATCTCTGAAACATACCCGGCCCAGCCCATTCTTCTCCATCATTCCCGAGTTGCGCGGTTGATCGGCGAGGAAGGGAATGAAGAGACCTGAATAAGTTCCTCTCTTCATGCAATATTCGACATTAAGTAATCAGAATAAGTGTTGCAAGCCTGTAATCTCACCCGGTTTTCCTCTAACGGCCGTCTCTTGAGTGCTCGCCATGCCTCCATGGGTAATAAACGCATGCAGCCTTTTATCAGCCAGAATATCGTTTTGCGGAGTCCATTTGAGTATTTGCAGATTTGGCGTGGAGGCTAGGGCTGACTGCAAATACATTTTTGATGCATATTGTGGCCCTCATCCGCTCTGCTCACCTTAGCGAACGCGTCTTCCGGCCGCTCATACTTCCACAGGAACGTGTACTCCGGGAATCTCGCGACTGTCTGAAAGAAACCATCAATGACATGAAAAGAAGTGAGACTCACCTTCAGGATGTTATGCTTGACTGGCAGTGGTAGTGCGTGACTCTGAACGATGGACCCGAACGAAATGAGAACGGTCTTGCTGCGGAGCGAGAAAATGCGGTCGAGATTCTGAGTGGGATTTGAAATACTGGCGGAACGGAAAATAACTCACCTTATCGAGCTTCTTGGGCTCCTTGGCGCCGATTCCGCCGATGCAAATGGTGCTGAAGTATTGGTTTTATTTCCATTTATTAGTCGATTTTAATCGTACCGACTCAGAATCGGCGTAGCGAAATCAATAAGCGGCTCGCGATTGATGAAAGTATAAGCTGCGTGTGATCCGATTTCCTGAATTTATCCTTATTATTTCATCATCAACCTAACAACGCACATGCACACTCGGGAACGTCGGGCCGTAGCGCTTCTGGAAGAGCGCGTCCATCTGCAGAGCCGGGGATTAAAATTATTTAGATTTCCCGGCTCTTACCTCGGTTCTGGTCGTGTACCACATGGCGCGGAAGACGAGGGTCGCGTAGAGGTTCCATGCTCGACTCCAGATTGAGTGGACGTCGATGTGAGTGATCAACGCGTCTTCAAGAATAATTTATTGAAATGGATGTATCTCGAGATTACTGGTTTATGTATCTATAACATCGAGTACTATAGCTATAGTGAAACGTAATTGAACGAATTCTAATCTAAATATGAAACTGAACCAACTCGGATTGTAACTCAGGGCACTCTCAATTCCGAAATCCTCTCCCTGCTGCCCCATGGGCACCGATCCTGCTGTAGTGATGAGCGACTTGGGCTTGATCAGATGAGATATTCCTGGAATTTCGCACCCTTTTTCATATTTCACAGCTCGATGTGATGTTTTCATGAATAGAGTTCTTTCAAGGTGATCGAAAATTAGATCAATTCAAGGATCGGCGCCCTCTCTTCTTTTCTCCCACTATCTCGCTTCCCTAACTACGAGGAACCTCAAGATTCTTTCGATTACAATCGAAAACAAGAGGGTCGACCATCCCGATTGCGATCAGTGTAATAGAGAACTGCCCTTGCCCTCTAATGTGCCAAGTGCGAAAGAAGTCACCATTGATGTCGATAGAGATTCAGGTTGGCAAATCGTGTTCTCATCCAATTTACGATCTCCAACTGATCTCATCCCAGACCTGGAGAACTAAAAATGAATAATGGCTTACCAACTCCGCAAGTCTCGAAATTTTCGACTATCATCACATCGAATTTCTCCCTTCTGAGTCTCTCGATGAGTCCCGGTTCATCGAGTACTCCCTCACATTGGGCATTGAACCATGCAGTGAATGAGTGACCAAACTGAAATTAACGATTGAAAATTCTACAAGTTGTTGACAATGAAAAAATATTCCATACTCCATTTTGGCGAGCATTGCTCATTCATACTCGGAAAATTTTTAAATTTTATTTGCAGTTCGAGTGAAAGGTCTGACCGGAATGCCACTGAACACATTGAAGTCGTTGTAGTTGAAGAAGTCCGCCTCCTCGAAGTCCATGCTTGCTGTGATCTGCAACGAATCGATATTAATTTTGCTGAATTACAAAATTGCTCACCTTTCTCACTTCCTCCGTTTGTTGGACGTAGATCTTGGTCGATTTGTGCGTCGCGTCTCGCAGGTTTGGATTGACGATCGGAATGACGGTAGTCTGAAAAAAACGGTTCATCGAGATATGTTTCGGATATGTTTCACAGATTGTGTTAAATTCAAACATCGTAACGATTTCGATTCAAGAATCTTTTTTTTCAAAAACAAAAATAGTGAATGCTCACCACATTATGCCCTGCTTCCACAAGCGTATCTGCGATGTTTCCAAGATAATTCGTGATCGATTGACTGAAGCGGGGACTGAATACTAGTATCTTGTAGGATGAAGTGACTTGGATCCATGAGACTACGAGAAGAATTGATACCAACCGCATCTTCCTTCACTCCCTCCTCCACCTAATTCTCCTATTTATATGTTCTGCTGTGTCGATCGAGTGATTGATACTGACACTGCAGACTACACTTGGAGTAAGGGTGGGAGAGATGTTTTCACCGTGAAAGTCGCTCCTTTTTCGGTTAGACGGTGTGAGAGAGAATGAAAAATGCGAGTCATTTCGCTCAGAGGAGGTGTCAGCGTTACCTGACGCAATGAAATTCAGCCCTTCTGATATTATGTTCGGCATACGCAATGGAACTTCCTTGTAGACTTTCTTTATTGAAAAAAATCATTATTCTTCAAGCTGGAGTAAACGGTAGTGAGCCACCTTTTGTTGCACTTGATGGCGATAAGGCAGTATGAGTTCTTTTAGGAGACATCATGGTGACGTAACTGTTACTGCTAGCGATAATATAACGGTGTTTATAATTCCGAAGAGTTGTTTCGATTGCGACACATTTCGCTTTTTCATCACTTGACATGTGGAAGACTATTTTATTCACAATCCTACCCATACATACAAAGCCAACGATCAATCCCGTTTCAATTTCACAGCGCCTAGCACTTTGTTCAGACCGAATAATGCAATTTTTACAGCTGAATAGGTAAAGATAATAGCGATTCCGATGAAAACAGCGATGATATCCAGATTGTGGTACTCGATCCAATTCATGTCGAAGGATTGAGGACGAAGAGCTTCAGATGGACCGAATTCAGCAGCGAACTCGACTGTTCTGAAGGAAATGTTTTGACTCTGCTCAACCATCTATTCCCCCGCTAGCCCAATTATGGCTTTCATATCGATTCGAAACATAACTCAATGTGCGCTAATCAGAGATAAAACTCACTTCACAAGCAGTTCCTTAGACGAAAACGGCTTCTTCTTGATCATGGCAGCGATTTTCGCCGCATTTGTGTAGTAGCTGAAACATAAATTTCAGAAAAAATTTTATTGTTGCCTATCACTTCTCATTCTCCAGTAGATCTTTCACTGCCGAATGGAATTTCTCGGCGTCGTAGAGGTCGCGCTTGTGGTAGACCTGAATTTCGTCATTTTTATCAATAATTGTAATTAAAAATACCTTTCCCAGCCCATTCTTTTGCATCATTCCCGAGTTCCGTGGCTGATCTCCGATAAAGGGAACGAATAGGCCTGAAATCATCAATTTGTGGTAGTGAATTTCAAGAAATATCGTGAAAAACTAACAAAATCATGAGAAATAAACCTGGTTTTCCCCTCAACGATGTCTCCTGAGTGCTAGCCATTCCTCCATGAGTAATGAAGGCGGTGAGTCTTTTATCAGCAAGGATATCATTCTGAGGCGTCCATTTTTGAATGTGCAGATTCGGTGTTGATGCTGTGGCGGTCTGAAAAGAAAAAACTTATTGCCACACCAATAAGTAAAAAAAATTCCTCCACCTTGGCAAAATCATCGTCTGGCTTCTCATACTTCCACAGGAAAGTCACATCAGGGAAACGAGCGACTGCCTAAAATTTTAGAGTCTCGTTTTCTGCACTTTCCATTCCGATAAAGCCCGCACCTTCAAAATGTTCTGCTTCACTTGCAGTGGTAGAGCGTGGCTTTGCACGATTGATCCGAATGAAATCAAGACGGTCTTGCTGCGGAGGGAGAAGATGCGATCGAATTCCTGATGTGGAATTCGAAAGTAACAAATTTGAAAAGCAAGCACTCACTCCCTCCAACTTCTTCGGTTCCTTCGCTCCAATACCGCCAATGGAAACGACCCTGTTATACTTATATTCTCGGATGGAAAAGAACAATTTTCCCGCCTGCTTAGCGTCGGAGTGGCAAAATCAATGAGCGGCTCGCTATTGATGAAAGTGAAGGCAGAATGAGAGCTTATTTCCTGAAAACTCATTTTTTTGGAAGATAGAGTTTTAGTTACATAAACACTCGGAAACTCCGATCCGTAGCGCTTCTGGAACAGAGCGTCGATCTGAAAACCGGATCTGGTTAATTTAGTTTGCGGTTCTCCAAATACCTCGCTCCTGCTGGTGTACCACGTAGCGTAGAACACGAAATACGCATAGAGGTTACACATCCGACTCCACATTGAGTGCACGTCGATACTGGAGATGAGCGCGCCTCAAATTATTTTATTTTTTTACTGCCGGTGCTTCGTGTATTGAAAATTCATTGCTGCCCATCGCTCTTATGACGACAGTGAAACATAACTCACTCGGATTGTAACTCATCGCGCTCTCGATTCCGAAATCCATTCCCTGCTGGCCCATAGGCACCGAACCGGCTGTAGTGATGAGAGACTTGGGCTTGATCAGATGAGATAGAGCTAAAAATGGATTACATTTTTTTTGGTTTTATTCGAAATCTGTCAAGGACGACACTATAGTGAACTTGATGTCGAAAACACTTGCAATGTCAGAGATCAGGTAATGCAATTCGAGCAGTTCCCTAATGTGATTTGGAGTGGAAAAGACGATGCGATGCGAACAAAAACGCTCACCGACTCCGCAAGTTTCGAAGTTTTCCAGAATCATAACGTCGAATCTTTCTGCTTTCAATCTCTCCATAAGTCCAGGCTCATCCAGTACTCCGCTACACTCAGCATTCACCCATCCCATAAAGTCCTTTCCGAACTGGAAATTTTTTTTGAGACAATCTCCGGGAAGGCTTCGCAAGAAATGACCCTCATTTCACGCGCTCTCCCATCAGTCAAGAAAGCGGAAAAGTACGCAAAATGAAGAGACCTTTTCTTGCCAAGCCATCCTTACTTGATACAATTACTCACTGGGACAGAACTGATAATGTTGAAGTCGTTGTACGTGAAGAAATCCGCTTCCTCGAAGTCCATGCTCTCGATGAACTGTAAAATGCCATTTATGAAACGAATTTTACAATTTTTACCTTTTTCACTTCCTCATTAGGTTGCACGTAAATCTTGTTCGATTTGTGCGTACCGTCTCTCAGATGCGGGTTGACGATCGGGATGAGAGTTGTCTGAAGAAAATTTGTGATGTGTTTCATGAATACATTATGACAAAATCAGCTCAGTATCTTTGATGTGCACTTTCCTATTGGACAAAACAATGAAGATACACTCACCACATTGTGCCCTGCGTCCACCAGAGTGTCGGCGATGTTTCCGAGGAAATTGTTGAGCGACTGACTGTAGCGAGGGCTGAACACGAGAATCTTGTAGGAATCAGCATTGATCCATCCAAGAAGGAAGAGAAGCAAAGCTATCCGCATCTGAAGAATGATAAAAATATATTGCAAAAATTGAGACGAATCGCGCATCAACTATTCGTTCCTCCTATTTATATTTTGTCCCCGCCTTTGATTGATCGTCGAGTAGAAGGAAACGACCTATGTGGTACCCACGAAAGGGAGGGGGCGCACAACAATCGCCTAGTCGGCTACAAAATGGGAATGATTTACACGATTGTCTCTGCAAAGCTGTGAATGATGCGAGATTAAGCAGATATTATGAATGCTGAGTGCAAAACGAATACTGTTCACTGCATAAGGCCGTTTAAATCAGAGATCACAGCGAGATCAAAATGAAGGCAACTAACCTAATTCGGTTAATGCTAATCTCTTTCGGTGCAGCGCACGGTTTAGTGACGTGACCAACACCAAAACACTATTTGAAAATAAAAAATTTATTTAATTTACATACAATTTGCAGAACAATGGCGCAATTGCTCTCCTCGACCTCCATCTCTCTAGTGTTTCCACTCCATTCCCTCCACTTCACCTCATTCCGGGCGGTCGACTGCGCAGAATGAGCGAGCCATTGACGACTTCCACCCTGGCTGACAGTGAGATTTCCCTCTTTTTCTTTAGTTTTTGTGCATTTTCTTGTAGATTCCCACCTGAATCACCCCGATTTTCACCGATTTCGGAAAGAAAAACGACTAAAACGATGAATTCAGCGGCGGAAACCAGCTACTTTCTCTTCTACTTCTCCGTCATCTCTCTCATCATCCTCACGCTCCTCTTTATCTTCTACGTCTGCTATGTAGTGAGAAGGAGAGAGATCGAGCGACCCAAAACGGTGAGAATCAGCTATCTGACCCACCGAACCTCCTACCGTACCCAGGTGGTCATTCCACATCCGCATCCGTCGTGCGACGTCGAGGCATCGATCGCGACGGTGCAGCACGCGCACTGTCCGCGCGTCGCGTCGTCCGGCAGCCGCTCGCGAAGCGCGACGCGCAGCGCGTCCTCGCGCGCCTCGCGCGGATCGATGCGTCGCAGCGCGCGCGACCGCGAGGTCGCGGTCGAGATGGAGCAACGCGTCTCGTTCGGTCAGGAGGAGGAGGACATCGGGCAGCAGGAGAAGAGCCGCCCCTCGTACTCTCAGTGGGTTATTTATGGATCTTCTTGCATCCCACCACTCAAGATTGTTACCGAGACGGAAAATGAGCTGTTTATTTTCGAAAAACCACTTCTTAGGGAATCGATCCCGTCCGCAGAGCGCATCTACTCACGCGAGGCGGCGGACGAGGCGGCACTGCAGGAAAGCTCGCCCGGCATGGTGAGGTCTTGATCTTTGAACTTTGATCTCTGATCTTTGGTCTTCAATAAATGATCTCTGATCTTTCAGCGCGCCGCAACGCCTGAGAAGAAGCTGAAGACGGTGAGGCCTCGCGATGAAACACCCGAGAAGAAGGTCTCATCGAAGAAGACGGTTGTCGATCCTAGATTGACCTTTGATCTTTGAACTCTGATCTTTCAGTCGGAGAAGCAGACCGAGAAGACGGCTAAAGCGCGCACTTCATCGTCCAAGGATAAGGTATGGATCAAAGATCAACTTTGAGCATTCAACTGATCTTTGATCTCTATCTCATCAGGCGCAAGCCAAGAGCGAGTCCTCTCACAACAAGCGAAGAGGCCGCACTCCGGACAGCTCGCCCAAGGGAAAGGTTAATTAGTCTAATTAATTACCTAATAAACAAATAATTTTGCAGAGCCCGCTCTCGTCCTCCAAGGAAAAGGTTTATTATTCGCTTCATTAATTATTTATTTAATTAATTACAGACTCCGCCTCCGCAGAAGGGCTCGACGACGGCGAAGGTAGTGTAGATTGAAAGATTGATCTTTGATCTTCGAAGTTTGATCTCTTCAGACGTCTGGGAAGTCGAGAAGCAAGTCGCTGGAGCCAACGAACACTGCTAGGTGAAGGATCAAATGACCAAAGATCAAAGAACAACAATCTATAAAAATCTTGATTCCAGACAGGATTCCTTCAACGACATCGCCTATCCGGGCCTCGTGAGAAGCAAAACCCGCTCCAGAAGCAAGGTATGTTGATCTTCAGGATATACTGAACGATCTCAACTATCAAGCTCGTCTCTCCCGCTCCCTCCTCTGGCAGCCGCTTCACCGAGTTCACCCTTCCGCCCACCACCGTAATTAGCTTAATTATTCGTTAATTAGCTAATTAATTAATTAAGGTGTCCACCCAGCAGGAGTACGTGTCGGAGCGTGCGCCCTTCGAGTGATCTCTCCCCTCGTTGATCTGGGACTAGTGACCTACCCACTGCTGATCCCCTTGCCGTGCACTAGGCATGACGCATAAACAAAGTGAAAACTTTGGACTTTGGCTGTTGATGCATGGAAAAGACACGACAACATCGACAATCAATACTTTATTCTAATCACAAATTGAAAGGGACCTGCAATAACCGTCAGCGTGATAGCGTTAGAAAATGAATCAAATCGGTGCATAATTATCACTCAAAAACTTCTCAAGTCTCGGCAAGCAGCTCTTCCATGGCAAGAATCTTCTCGAGAATGGATGATCGGAGAACATCTCTGAAACGGAATAATTGTGTTTTACTGTAAACTGATCTGAAGCTGCAGCCAACCTCGCGCTCTTGGCCGATCTCAGCCTTCTGCCCGTCTTCTCTCCTTCTCCTCCGCTGACGACCCGTCGAGAGTCTCCAGAAGGCGCACGACGACGAAAGTAGTGCGCGAGGAAGGACGAGACCTGGGATGTATCGGACTTTATTCGCTCTGGGTGAAACATAAATGAAACCAGCATCACTCACTCTTTCATCTGTTGACGGCACTCTTTTCTGTTGTGGTTCAGAGCGATGTTTCTGACTGCTAGCTGGATCTGTGCCTCAAATATGAATTATGATACTTTTTCAGCGAAATAGTCGCAATTATGATTTGCCTTACCTTTACTCGACCGCAGCATCCTCCTCCTTGCTTCTTCATCTCTCCTCCTCCGCAGGGCAATCGCACGTTTGAGAAGGGTGAGGTCCTTCATTTTTACTTTCATTTCTTGACGTACTTTTTTCCTATGCGGTTTCTACAAAAATTGATCTCGAATGCGCTTTACTAATCAAATAGACATAGTAAAACGAAATTCTAAAAAAATTATCATTCTTGCTCACACCTTTCCAATCGGCCAGAAAATAACATCGCTGAGGTTCGGAGGCAGGCCATCCGCTATCGTCTGCAAGAATTTTCGTTCTTTATTTCAACCTTTCATTTCAAGTTTCTTACGGAGATGTCGTTGCTCGTGAATCCAGCCCGCTCTTCTGACTGAAATGAGTTGTATTCTTTATAGTATACGGAAACTCGAAATCGTTCTCAATGTGACCTCGCTGCTCAAATCATATTTGTGAAACACACATTTTCGAAATTGTTGGAAAGGGCGAAACAAAGAGCGATTTCTCACCGTCAACGGCCTGGCCGGATTCTGCGATGTCACCGGTCTGAAGGAGGCGTCCGAAGTTATTAGTAGCATGTCCAAATCATCGAGCTCTTTGACTTCCTGGGCACATAAACGGTGGATTTATATTACACTTCATACAACATCGTGGTAGATTATGTTTCAGTTGGTGGTTTTAGCGAAGAAACGTTGTTAAATTTAATATTGTAGTCAAAGCGAATAGTTTTTAAATTTTTATTATGTCGTTACCACTTTTCTCATATTTTCACATTTTTGCGGTAATGCCAAATTCAGTGCACCCTCATCACTCACATCGCTGGTCAAGTCAGACGACTGCATCTGCTGCTGCTGCGGCGCAGCCGCAGGTGCTGCAGCAGCTGCAGCAGGCGTCGCCTGCGACAGCTGCACGGTCGCAGGCGCTGCATCGGCCGAGAAGGCCAGCTGCGGCGGGCGGGTGTCCGCGCTGGCGGCAGCCCAGGCGACAGTGGTCGCCGGCGACCACGTCGCCGTCTCCGAGAACTCGTCGACGGCTTGAGTGGCTGCAGGAAGGACCTTCGGAGGTTTGGATCGGAAGTAGCTGCCACCAATAGAGGCGGCAATCTCCGGCTGTGGAGCAGACGATTCCACTTGGATCGGCGCTGGCTGGGCAGGGACGGCCATCCAAGACTCGGTGGCTGACGGCGGTGGAGATGGGGCGTCAACTCGGAGATAGTCTGGAGGAGGAGCTGCAGCGGGAGCGGAAGTGAAGGAGTAACCGGACGGCGTTTCCTGCAAGGATAACTTGTCATTGCTTTATTGTAATCGGCTAGAATCGCAGCATCACGTGATAATTCTATTTCGATTTGCTCTTTTTCATGGACGACGAGTGGAAGAGTAGTTCAGTATTGACCGAATTGAGTTTCCTCACCCTCAACGGTTCCCTCGTGTAATCCGTCGAGTACATCGTTGTGGTCTCCTCGTCAGTTTGCTCGGAGAACGGAGAGGGAGGAGGAGAGGGGTGCTGGGAACGTCATTTATTAGAGCTTTGACATACTAGGATGATCTAACCTCCTCCACTCGATTATCGCCGAAGAAGCTGGTTTCATCGAAGGTCGTGGTCGCTTCAGGCGTTGTAGTTTCCTGATGTTCATAGATTTGTAAAGCAATGATCGCGAGAGCCGGCAAATGCTCACTTGATAGCCGGCATTTGGAATGCTCGCGACCGGCTGTGCTGCAGGCAGTGACGCGTACGACGGCATCATCGCGTAGTGCGACTGGAATTGTATTATTAATCTTGTTCACCTTCGGTATTCACTGTAAAATACAATTCATTTGACTGTTGACCACACTCTGAAACATATTTGAAGGAAGTCAGTTGGTCTCTATTCGATACCTGATGCGCGCTCCAGTGCTGCTGTGCTGTGGCCATATGCTGCGCCATATGCGCATGCATCTGCTGCGCCCAAGGGTGGGGGGCTACAAATAATAATAATAATAATAATATTTAATTTCGAAATTCATCACATTCTAATGTGTTTCACAACATTGTTATTTCTCACAATTTTACAATTCTTCAGTAATCTCGATGAAATGAATGGAAAAAAACTATATGTTCTGAAGGTAAAGTACTAACCCGGCGGCACAGGATACGCGTTGCCTGCAGCTGGTGCGACCGCGTATGCAGCAGCTGCAGCAGACGGGAACATGCGACCGACGCCGTACGAGGAGAAGAGTTGACTGCCGAAACCAGATGAGGACTGAGTAGGACAGCACGGAGGAGGAGAGGGGCAGCACCCTGCAGAGAAATGGATTGAAATTAGGTGTGTTTCAAAGCTGCGATAAGTTTTCGATTAAAACGCGTTCTCTGTAAGAACGAGAGGGGGGTGGCACAATGATTCAAAATGGTCGGATTGAGCTGAAATTTTCTGTGGGGAGTGCCTATGGGTCGGGTATGCTTCCACCAAAATTTTAGACCGATCGACCAACTTTTTGACCTACCAAAAAATTTCAATATTTGCCCTTTTGCAATATACCATTCGATAGAGCATGAGAAGTTATGACTTAAGCTATTTTTTCGTCCATTTTGGATCTCATCTGCATGAGTTATGCATGAAAATGTGCAATTTTTTGGGGTTTTGATTTTTTCCATCGCGAAGATCTCATTTGCACCGGTCAATTTTGTGCTCATTCGATGCGCCTTGCAATTCTCCATCGACATGATTTTTTTCAATATTTATTTCGGAAAAGAAAGGCATGAAATTTCATGTTTTCTAGCACGCATTCGTCGGCGCAGGTTCGAATCCGCCTCCCTACATGATCTTTTGCCAACCTTTTACTCGCTACAAATGATGTGTTTTGGTCTCCATGACACTTCACATGTGTTTACACGTTGTTTAAGGTATTTTTGAAGAGCAATTGTGGTCATCCCTATCCAAGTCGCAGTCCAGCATTTTTCACATAAGGGTCCCCCCTTTGGTCAGATTCAATCAGTGAGCAACCAAAGGGGGGACCCTTATGTGAAAAAATGAGAATGAGGTCATGCCAAAATAACAATGTAAAAATGGTCAAAACATCGTCGCAATGGCGTGTAAACACATGTGAAGTGTCATG
>LS561837.1:99568-143418 GCA_900490775.1 Pristionchus maxplancki
GAATGGTATATTGCAAAAGGGCAAATATTGAAATTTTTTGGTAGGTCAAAAAGTTGGTCGATCGGTCTAAAATTTTGGTGGAAGCATACCCGACCCATAGGCACTCCCCACTGAAAATTTCAGCTCAATCCGACCATTTTGAATCATTGTGCCACCCCCTGTAGGCGACCGTCCCGCTCTTACAGAGAACGCGTTTTAAGTGAAAGGCATTCAGTTTTGAAGAAGCAGTGGTTTTAAAACAATACAATGATTCTCACTTGACATGCCCTGTAAATTGAAGAAGAACGATTCCGTTTGCGGAAGCAGCAGTGAAAACACAGTTAATTGCAGAGTGATTTCGAGAAGTCCTGAGAATATTGTCTTTTTACAAAAACTCGAAAACAAATACCAACCTCCGCGATGCAATCTTTTCATTGTCTTCTTTGTTCCAACGGCTTCCGAGGCTTCATTAGTTGCTAAATCACTGTTGAAATTCTGAAAATGGCAATTGAAACTAGCAACAACAATGCAAAAAAGTGCAACTGGAAATGCGCTATGAATCCGGTTCAATAGGAACCGTCCAGTCTCGGGAAAGTGAGTGAGTGAGGGGCAAAGTATCCGTGAATCGCGCAATTGTCTGCCTCTCTCCATTTTGCGCGTTCTCTCGCTCTGTATGATCTTCAAAATGCAAGCAAAATGGGGGAAAGTCATTACTTCCCCATGAAGCGGAAGTGAAAGGCAGCGAGCAATTACTGAGCGGAGGACCGAAACTGTCGATCCCGAGCTCTTGAACTGACCAGTCCCGAAGGAATTGTGTCCCAAGTCTAGCTCACGATGACTAAATACAGATTACCCTCGATTTTGACAAGTGTAATCCCAACCCTAATCTGAGTGTTCGGCCAGTGAAACTGCTCAAAAGTGCAAGGGGTCTGGAAATGGACAGGCAACGGACCAAGGTTGTCTGTGTTTGCATTGGGAGTATGTAGTAGATAGTAGTAACACTTCGGCTCTACAACCCTAACTGCAGGATGGTAAATGAGAAAAAAAGCTTCAAAAATGCGAATCAAATGTTTAAAACTCCCGATAAACAGTCTAAGCCGCGCAGCTGTGATTGGTTTGAAACATTTTAATGGACGGCACTGCCACTCTGACCACGATGCCGATCACTGTTTCCTTAGACGCGCCTTCAATAGCGGAGAATGTATCCTCGGATCATCTCTCTCGGCTCATTCACGGATTAGATGAATGCCCTGTACAAAAGGCATGCAATTATCGCGAGCAATGACACAAACCACAGGCACAAAGTAGGAAACGTTTCTGATTTCGGGCACACGATTGTCACACAGGGATTACGTATTTTCGGCAACCATAAGGAAGCCGAAAGCACTCAGCGCGGCCCACTATAAAGGGGTGATAAGCGCGGTGGTGCAAAACCAAGCAAGAGAGGTTTTGCCCGCAGACGAAGCGGCAATATCGCGGCCTTGGTCGGGGCAGTTCCATATTTGTGAAGTGGGACTGGGCCTAAGATGACCGATTGCAACAATACACAGTCGCTTTCCTTTCGGCTTTTGTGTCTAGACGCTTTCCTTGTAACTGTAAAGGTGCAATGAATGCGTAATGAGGACTGGCTAGCGTGAAAGTGGAACATTTTGTGCGAGAACGTGCACGACAGCTGTAGTTTCACAGTAGGAATTGGCATGCAAAGGCGAATTTCTCGGCAACCTTTTGCATTCCTCGACTAATCTGACCCTGCCTTACTTTCAAAAGTTTCGCTAAGTAGAAAGGGAGCAGTCGCCTTGAACGCACTAATCGTGCCGCGTGTGAAAAAGCAAGGAAGTTAGGCTTGCTACTTTATTACAGTTCATAGTTCATGTCACTATGAAGGAATAAACTCGAACCCCGCATGAATGGAAATATCCATCCATATCCTCAGTGGATTGACAGAAAGCTAAAGCGAAAACGTTATAGCCGAAAAACCAGGAAGTGAGGCTTGCTGCTGCGCAGTTTATAGTTCAGTTCACTATGGATCAAAAGACTGGAAGCCCGCATGCGTAGAAAAGTAAGTCCAAACTGAGCCATAATAAGCGAGAACGGGTGAATACGGCATGCGTAAAAGCGAAAGTAAATACGAATGAATGAAAGCACCCACGAAAAGTAGGCATAGACCTATGAATATAGAGTTGCACTCTCCATTCAGCATGCTCTCTCGTCAGTCAGAGAGACGAAATAGCATGAGGTATGAAGAGACGGGGACCCCCCGCAGATTGATCCGAGGAGCTTTTCGCACCCAAGGACAGATCAGATGACTAAGCGATACTCTGGTCAGATTAATGGGAATCAAAAGTAATGGGACAGTTGGTTGCATGATCACAATGTCTCTGAATTGCCTCGATTGAAATAATGGTGATAAAGATACATAATTGGCACTAAAACGCTTTCGGTCATGCCTAATGCGCGCGATGTTAGGAGTGAGAAAAGAGACAGGACAGGCAGAGAAAGTTGCTCTCGGGCAAATGAAATGAGTGAACTAGAGATGGCAATCATGGAACGACTTAGTTCCCGCCTTTTTGACGGAGAAATGGGCTGGTACTCTCCATGATGCGTGTTCTCTTCCCTTTCCTGGTTACATCACTGAGAACAAGAGAACACAAGCCTGTCGAAACGGCCAATAAAGATGACAATCGTGATGTTTCTGGACTGGAGCGCTTGAACTGTCTAATTTATCACATGGGCTTGAAACGATGCAAAAGGAAATGAACGAGCACATGATTGGAACATCTTGATCCCTTATTATGAGTGCCTGCTCGCTAGGAGGAAATGGAATAGCCGAACGGGACCACTTTTGAGGGTCTTTAGATAGGGGCCGCAACGTACATAGTCGATTTTTCGCTATGGGCCCAAAAGTGTGTTCGAACTGTTCCTCAGGTACCCAATAACATTATCCTTTTTAGCTTTTGTCAATATCTCATCTAGAACAAAAGTTAGGCTCCGAAAACCACGCGCGGAAGGCACACCGGACGAGAGGGGAAAGTGAGAGGGAGAGGGAAGGGGGGCGGAGTCTCTCTCTCACGTGTCTCTCTCCCTCCCCCCGCTCTCTCGCTTCCCTCTCCCCGCGGATCGAGCACACCTCGGGGCAACATGATAAAAATCTGAAAAAATGTCCAAAAATCCTGGAATATTCTAATTAGTCATATATGGTTTGCGCAACTTTGTGCTCACACTACAAGTGTCGAAAACCCCACATTTAAGTTTTCAATGCCATTTTTGACCTACTCAAATATGAAAGTTCATGTTGCGCATCTGGGAGGTGATAGATAAGGGGGATAGCTACCGAACAAGCATTTGGTCGGCCGATTTCATTGCGAATTACGACTGTGCTCCCTCGTCTCGCTTTTTGGTGAAATCGTGTCTAGGGAAAGTGGGCGGAGCTTGCGGCCCCTATCTTTAGATGATCGAGAAAAAGTTGCTCATTAGCGGGACAAGTGAACGCAATGACCAGAACAATTTCATTAAGGGATAAAGGAATGCTACATGATCGAAGATCCCTTATCACAACGTATTTACGTACTCTTACCCATGTTTTGAGCAGCTGTAATAATTTGCAAACACTGAGCTCCGTTTACTCTGTGATTCATTGTTTTTCCATGGTAAACTGCCCAGTATCAACCAGCGAACAATCGACAGGCTCTCCTTATTCCACGTGTTCTCTTGCCTGTCAGATAGTGCAAGAGAGCGTGTGAAATGGAGAGGGTCAGACAATAGCTGGGAACATCCGATAGAATCTCTACACTTTCGCTTTTCTGGAGACGATTCACAGCCGATTGCAAAGTCTCTCGTATTACCTTGCGCGTTACTTGTAATGTAAAATTACTTGTAAAATGGTTAGCTTTATTTTGCGCATTTTCGTGGCAGGGCGGAATGAGGAGGCATTCCATGCTTTCAACCACTTTACATCCTCTGTCCATTGTTCGTTCGCGTATTGCCGTTCTTGACAGCTTGCCCCGTTACCTCGCTCCAAAGATGCCCGGTTCCGATAGGAGAGGGCAAGGTCGGGAATGGGGAACGGAACAGGGGTTGCAAGGCTTCTCGACGAAAAAGAAAGGGAGCACATAACGAAACATTATTTTGCAACATAGTGAGAAGAGCACCGATGGCGAATTGTTATTTTTTTCGATAGAAACCGGGCGAAGAAACGAAACAAACACATGCGATAACATTCGAATGCTCTGTGAAACTCAATCCGATTCGGTGAAAATATTTTTTTCCGCCTTCTCGCGATCGTGCTTATATTTCCAAATCCATATTGGTTTCACCTTTATCTACCTTTCTCCTAACACCCACACACCGGGTCATTTCCTTGTTTTGACGCATTCGAAATGGGCGAAACTGCCCAACGGGGGAATGTGGATCGCAGACATTGGGGAAGCATGGGGCAAATTTGCTCGCCTTAGCTACGTTAGATTAGAAACGTTTGTCGAATGAAGCTGAGTTCTCCAGTGTTGTTATTGAATATGCTTCGAATCAGCATGATTCTCGTTGCGGCCTGTGCCTGCATCACATGAGGGAACGCTGTAGACTACACTGTGCCGATCCCTCGATCTTCACGTATTCTAGCGTCGATCTTCCTTCGATCACAGGCGTCTCCTTATCTGGGGGCTGGCAGACCCCTCTATCTCCGCCTGCCTCTCTCCAGTCCCCCTTCTCTCTCGTCAGGGGTACCTGTCCCGGATCTTCGATGCCATTACGCGTTGTAAGCAATAATCCCCATGACAGACCCCTTTCGGGAAGGGGTACTTGGGGTGATAAGCTCTTCTCTGGCCCTAGAGAAGGCGCGAATCGAGGAGTGCGGGGTAGATAAGGACAGGGGTCTCTCACCCTTGCGAGATAACCGATTCACGGAATGCAACAGGCCGAGAGAGTGGAGGATCGAGGAGAAGGAGGGAAGTGAGGGGTCTCACTCCCAGCTTAACGACAGCATGACGAAAATAAGTCGAGAGCGGCTGAAGAGGTCGGATGACCCCCTGTCGTCGTGCGTTTTCGGAGAATCCGACGATTTTACTGCCTAATCTCCGGCCCTATAAAAGCCGGACGGGCCTGGCTGACAGTCATTCTGACGGAGATTGCCCGTTGAGATGGGTGGAAGACCCCTTCAGTCAATGAGTTTCACTCGCATCGTACACTCGCTTTCCTTTTGGGCTGTTTTCGATCATTTTAGTGCTGTGTTGACCCAATTTTTGGAATTTCCTTGATCATCTTTGATCTCCCTACAGATGTCCTCCATCAACGCGACGAAGCACATGCTCGACGCTGACGACAACAAGGCATCGGATGGCCTGAAGTGGGGACTGATGGCGGGTCTCTTTGTCGTGTCCCTCGTCGCTGGAAATTTGCCCATCTTTGTAAGTCATCGAAGGTTATCGAATTCCAGAATAGGATTGAATTGAGTTTCGCATATTCTTCAAAACGTTGAGAAGCGTACTTGCTAGAATGCAGCTGAGTTGTTCTTTTTTACAAAATCAAATTCTCTCAGGTCCTTCCCATCATCAAGAAGTACTCCTCGCAAGCGACGATCATCCTCTCCTGCCTCTCGTGCTTTGCTGGAGGTGTTCTTCTAGGAGTCTGTCTGTTGGACATCATGCCGGATGCGATGTAAGCTTTTTTATCTTTGATCTTGCACTTGTGCCTCTAACTCAATCTTGCAATTCCTGAATCAGAAATCTTCCAGGGAAGACTTCTCCACATGGCAGGATCTCTCGGGAGTGGAAGTGCCCGACTTCCCTTGGATGCTGCTTGGTTAGTTGACCCTCAGAATTATTTTAATCTCTGAATTATTGTAATTCCTTAATCAATTCCAGGCGTGGCTCTTGGCTTCTTCTTCGTCTACTTTGTCGATGGGTTGTGTGCGAGTGTACTGAGGAATCGAATTGGGTGAGTCACTCATTCATCAATCAAAACAGTTTTGCTAAAACGTGTTTTGTCTGTATGTACACTGTTGGTTACTCAATAGAGACAATTTACAGCGACATCGCTCACGGCGGCCCTTCCGTGACCTCAGACGGCGACTCAACGCACAAATGTGCCATGCACGGCCTCGACTTCTCGTCTTCTGAATCGAAGATTGAGAAGGACGAGCTCACCGTCGAGACGGGGCCGACTGGAGTGGTGCACGACGTGCCGATGGGGCGGACGAAGAAGGTGATTTCCCAACAAATTAGAATTCAAAAATCAGAAAATAGTCATCTTCAATCAATTGAATTCTATGTGAAGCACACACGAAACTGCCTAAAAGAAATAATAAAATGTTTGGTTCCAGGAATACATCACCGCCCTCACGCTCCTGCTCGCCATCTCCATCCACGTCGTCATCGAGACGTTCGCGCTCGGCGTGCAGGTCGGTGGCGACGATTGCTAAATCGCAGAACGCGCCGCACCATGTGTTTCACGCAGTGCACAAAATCACTAAAGTTCCATACACACCGATCCTGTGTGGCGAGATTGCGAAAAATGAAACTGGCGGCGACGTTTACTAAATCGCACCACTCCTTCACACCATCAAATACCGTAACCCACCCTCGCAGAACACCACCGAGTCCTTCCTCACGCTCTTCTTCGGCATCGCCCTGCACAAGCTGATCGTGTTGTTCTCAATCGGTGAGTCTCGCACGGATGTCAGGGTTACTGTAGTCGAATCGATCGATACAGTACCTAGAACCTACCGTAATCAATCAATAATCAGGGATGCGTCTGCTGGAGAAGTACTGGCGTCGTCCACTGCTTGTTTTCTTCTCCTTCGTCTGGATCGGCACGATCACTTTCGTTGCGGGAGGAGCGGGAATCCTGCTGGATGTGAGTGTTTCAGTTGATGAAATGTGTAATGTGTTGCACACTCACCTCAAAGGTTCAGGCAACACTGTGAAGTTAATGCTCTGTACTCTGCCCTTGTTAAAAACCATAATTACGTCAAAAGTGCAGACGCGGTCTCGCTGAACCCGCATTTCAATGCTGTGTTGAGATTGTGTTTCCTCGTAAAATCAGCGAGGCAATCATATTAGTGCACGCGTCTGGAACATAATAAGAACGTGTCTAAAAATGACCACAGGTTTTTGGTTGTTTTTTGTTGTTGTTTTGATAGTGTTATTCATTGTTTTCTTTCAGGACGCCGATCTCGACGAGGTGGCCAAATCGCTCACCACTGCTTGCCTTTCCTGCTTTTCGGCCGGCACTTTCGTCTACATTACCTTCTTTGAGGTACAGTAACCTACCGTATGACAGAGCTGATCGTTAACTGACTATATTTTCGAAAATTCTTACTCAAATCGTCCATTCCAGGTGCTCGGCGAGGAGACTGGCCTGGTGATTGAGCGAATCTCCGCAATGGTCGGATTCACCATCATCGTTACCGTAATCTTCTTCTGCGGATGAATGCGATACCGTAATCTTCACCGATTGAGAACTGATCATTCTTTAGTCTAGAATATTCCAATTGCTATAATCCAACGCGTTCAGTGTCGATATTCACCAAATTGGTAGAATTTCGACACTGAACGCTCCCTCACACAGTGTCTCACTCTTAGTTTCTAGTCTTTGCTGTTGAATTTATTCCTGACTGAATTATCGCTCATAATATTGCCCCATTGTCACCGATATTTGTATATTTGACGGCTGGTGGAGAAAGGAAATAATAAAGTACGCGCCGAAAGCTGCTTTTGTTCGCTTTTTGCTACAGGAAACTGCACCGAACTGAAGAAAGGACCATTCTGAGGTCTAAGTCAGGCGAGAAAAGCAGTACGGTACACACGCCATGTACTACACGGATCAAAGATCCAAACTGAGGTTGATTCGAGGAATGTGAAAGAGATGGAGGGTTAGAGGGGTCTGATAGGGAGAAGAGTGAGCGACACTCTCTCAAGTGTGAAGAATGAAGCACGTACAGAGATAACGTGCTCAGAATCGAATCGCAAGAAAAGAAAGATAACGATAAAACCTATTCTCATGCACTTCATGTCTGATCACTTGGATCTAGGATCCATGATCTTTTCTCAGAAATCATTGTGATTTTTCAAAAATAACCTCGTTAGGGTCCGATCGCTAAAGTATAGTGCGTCCTTGCCTATCTTTCAATTTCACTGATCTCCCATGCAGAGGGGTCTCAGTGTTGGACTCTGCTGACGTCAGATAGCGACCCCTCGGTCAGAGTGGCGTATAAAAGCCTGTTATCGGAGAGAGACCCTAGCAGACCCTCTCGACTGATAGGCGCTGATAAGAGGGAGGAAAGCTTAGCCCCCTCACAGACCCCTCTCTCTTCCCTAGTGGTGCCTGTTGCGATTCGGAGTTGATTAGAGCTTTCGATCACTTTTTCATGATTTTTAGCGCATTTCGTCGTAGCTAGCCCTCTTTCAACTGTGATTTCTAGTCATTATAGATCTTTCTTCCTAATTCTATTACTTCCTCTCAACGATGACCGCCAACGACTCAGATACTTTAAAATGGTGTCTGATGGGCTCGCTGTTCATCGTCGCTTTCATCATGGGACTGCTGCCGATTTGGGTAAATTTTTCTTCATTTTAAGTATTGGGCAATCTTCAATCACCAATTACAATTTGAATAGGTTTCAAAGGATTGATACAAAAACAACTTATCAGTCGGATTCAGTAGCTCCTTCACATGTAGTTGTTTAAAAAAAAGAATTTTTCACATGATTCAAGTAAACCAAATTGAAATAGGCGCGTTGTGCTCTCAGTATTTTGCACTTCTAATCCTTCTCATTCCAGCTCCTACCAGTGATCAAGAAGTTTTCCGAAAAGGCAGCCTTAGTCCTCTCCTCCATCTCCTGCTTTTCCGGCGGAATCCTCTTGGGAGTCTGCTTTGTCGACATGATTCCGGAAGCGATGTGAGTCTCTTGAAGTTTCGTTTCCGGTCTAAACGATATTCGACTTCTTATTGTGCTTCGGAAACTAGAACGCGCTACCCCCCGAGGCCCTGTGAGCCTCTTTCAATTCCTTGCTAGTCTTGATGCGCATTGTCTTCTTATCAATCGTGCGTGAACTATAGGCTGGTTTCATTTCCTACAGAGAATGAAATCACACAAACAATATGTTTCAATGCCACTTTATCCAACTAATGTGACTTGAATGGTGAAAATTCAATGCAAATAACAATGAATTCCATCGTCAGGTCCGACTTCGACGAGTGGCAGCGTCTGTCCGGTCAGACGGCCGACTTCCCGTGGATTCTGATGGGCACCGTCGTCGGATTCCTCGTCGTCTACGTCATCGACGGCGTCTCTACCTTCTTCCTCAGGAAGCAGGAGCAGTACGTCATTCTCACTTCAGCTCAAGGCATCTTGACAACGTTCCAAAAACGACTTTTTTCTCACCATTTGGCACTTGCTATCTCTCACACGCCCCTTGTATAACGTTGTGTAGCCGTCGTATTCAATCAATATCGATTACCGTAACCTACAGTATTGATTTAGAGCTGCCGATCGCGCCAAGGCCAACATCGCCGCCATCTCGATGGAGCGATTGCACAGGGCGACGATCTGCAGCATGGATGCAGAGGCTGCGCTGAAGATTCATAGGGTCAGGCGTTTGAGCAGCGTTTCATTGACTTATTAGTCATTCGACGGATTCCAGTATTTGTGTTGTAAATTAACCATTCCCGTGGGGATTCAGTGATCAAACGGGTGTCAACAAGTTATGAACACATTGTGAAACCTAACTTCGCACGTATGAAATTCGTACTTTCTCTCTTTGGCAAACAAATAAACTTCGAATTGCAGATCGAGAAGTCGGAGAAGCAAGAGTACGTCACCACTCTCACGCTCCTCCTCGCCCTCAGCATCCACGTACTCATCGAAGGATTCGCCCTCGGCGTGCAGGTCGGTGGCGACGATTTCGAAATCGCAGAAAATGGTACACCACACCATCCTACAGTAATCCTTTCCAGCCCACCAGCGAGTCCTTCCTCACGCTCTTCATCGGCATCGCCATCCACAAGGTGCTCGTCGTGTTCGCCATCGGTGAGTGTTGCGTGCGCGTAGGCGGCGACGAATGGGAGATCGCAGAAAGCAGCGCACCACGAACTGCACCATTTTCAGGCATGAAACTGTACGAGAAGCACGCTGACAACAAGAAGTTCGTGGCTATTGCGATGTCGTCTCTTGCAGTGCTGACCTTTGCCGGGGGAGCAGCGGGCATTTTGCTGCAGGTGAGATCGATTTAGCTTGACAGATTCGATTGCGTTTCACAAGTTCGGTAAAATGCTTGGGTCGAGATGGGATTGATCCCGCTTCATTTCTTTTCTGAGACCAACAAAAATAAATCGAAATTTGTATGAAATTGGGTGATTCACTTGTTCTAAATTTGACAATCAAGTTAATCTTTGATTTCTCGCAGGATGCCGATCTCGACGAGATAACGAAAGCCCTGACTACGGCGATTCTCTCCTGCTTCTCGTCCGGAACCTTCCTCTACATTACCTTCTTTGAGGTGAGAACTTGCTTTCCACAAAAACGAACCAACAATCTCGCATGTTTTGCAATGATAAACAGAAAATTAATAGCTTCATTTTCGAACAGATAGCACGCAAACAAGCAATGTTTGTTCTTTGATCCTCCAATCTCAGATCCTTTCCGAAGAGACGGGTCACATCATGGAGCGGCTGCTTTGCATCGTCGGATTCGCCGCCATGACCACGGCGTTGTATTTCTTCTGAATCATTTTGCTGCCCTTCTGAATCGACTTTCACTTTCGTTTCTTCGGGACGATCCCTTAACAATCTTTCACTCTCTTTGTAAAACATTCGCTTTAATTTTTACATATCTTTTGAATTACCCCCGTTGCCTGTACAAACTCGATTACGTGTCTGCTCTCTCGGAACTAGATATAATAAAGCTTATTCGACTATTATTAAAAGTTTGACCACTGGGTATTCTGCATAACTCTAATTGTAACTTCAA
This sequence comes from Pristionchus maxplancki, assembly GCA_900490775.1. Lineage (NCBI taxonomy): Eukaryota > Metazoa > Nematoda > Chromadorea > Rhabditida > Neodiplogasteridae > Pristionchus > Pristionchus maxplancki. The sequence continues at coordinate 110,508 of LS561837.1, forward strand.
ACATTTTCGAATACTGAAAACTCAAACAAACTCTTGCTTACTGCGTATTGCTTTCCCATCAGTATTATTTTCTGCTAGGAATGGGACATCGACTTGAAGCGTTCAAGTGCTTGAACCAACTAGGAAATATTGGCCATGGAGATGGAGCAAATCAGTTGGTAATACTTTGATTATCGTTAATATGAGTTGCTGTCACAAATTGCAGATAATCAAATTATTTTCTTCGCTAACTAACATCAGAATGTACGCACCACACGAAAGAATCACTGCTGATAACATTACTGCAGAGGAAAAAGAGGTGCATTGCGCAATCATTTATTAACTATTGCTGGCTGTGATTTCTTTCCAAAGACCTTTTTCAGTTTTCGCACTAATATTGCCCACTTTGTGAACACCTTTCTATCGATGACGTTCGATGATTTGAGATTCAACTCAGAAGAAATGTAAAAGTTTTAACAGTAATCTTGTAAATAGAGCTAACCAGAGCCAAGATTGTCAATTGAAGAAACACGAATTTACATTAACTTTTCAGCTACGGATATTTTGCAATAGTCGAATTCCGAGTTGAATTGATTCCGATTTTAATTCAATACCGTGGCGTAGATATAAATTAGGTACTCATTTTCGCTGTGAATGTTTTAAGTCAATCTACAATAAAATCAGAGTATTTCAACTTTTTCAGAACATCGTGCTCATACGACTGCTCTGGTGGAAATATAAATACCTCGACTTTCTGAAAGAGTTCGACAAACTCGAGATTGTGCGCTTACTCATTTTCACTTCTAATTCTCACTCTTCAGAACACACACGAAACTAACGATTGTCAACTCAAATGGTGGGCCGAGAACGCGAGTAGCGTTGAATTTACTTGCATGGTAAACGAATACGCGCTCACCGATTAATTCAATTTACAGTTACTGTTTTTTTTTATTATTTGTGATCCATCCCACTTCTTTTGAATACAAACTTCATATCTTCGAAATAATAAAGCTACATTGACTACAATTATTCGAAAATCGGAAATGACACACTATAATCCACAGTATGAGAGTGGACAATAGACTCCCACCCGTTCTTTTGTCCTCCCTCGGGGCGAGTGATAAGCTTTCCATCACGATGATAAGGATGAATAAATCTCTCCGCTCTGACTGCTCTCTCGCCGGTCAGAGAAATGAGAGGACACAATGAATAAAGAGCGCTTCTTCTTCAGCGCCATTCGCTCTGATAAGCGCCGTCAATATAAACCCCCTCGGGGCACCGGATGTTGCATTCAGTGTCCAGAATTCTTCCGGAATCCTTCGCAATCAATTGGCACTCACTCCCTCATCAATGAACTGTCTGATTCACCACTGCAAAGGGCGATCCTCAGCTTTTCTCGAACACTCTTGTTCTGTCTAACCGCCGAAAGGGCAGAGTCAGATCAATCGAGAAGGGCGACTGATCTAAATTACTGCGCTTCGATTGACGTCTTTTCGAGAATAGAGAAAACGAATCGTTTTATTGCTTCCATTCGCTTGTTTCCATCTGATTCTTCTCTCCTTTCATCGTTTGTTCCAAATCGCCACCCCACCACAACGTCGGATTAGTCCAACGGAACAGATTCACACCAGTTCTGTTAGCCTAGACAGTGGAACCCCGGCGCTTTCTATTGAATTGTTGCGATGTTTGATCGCTCTTTGACTGTTTGGCGCTATTTCGATTTATTTTATTGATGGATTCCAGCCATGGATCTCGCTCAAACGAAGATGATCTACTTTGCGGTTATGTTCGCAGTGACGATCGTGTGTGGACTAGCGCCAGTCAAGGTATTTCAATTATGCTATAAGTGCCAAATCATGTCCTTACTATTAATAGGTATGGCAAATCATAACCTACTTCATTCCAGATCCTCCAATACCTCCGCACTCGGACGAACTCTATCGCCACTTTCGCTTCCGTTATCTCCATTCTCTCCTGCTTCTCGGGTCAGTTTCAATGTCTTATGCTTCATCGTGCAAATATTCAATGGCGTTCTCATTTTTTCCAATAATGCGTCCGCTAACTTTCGAAAAAATAGTTTAAAAAATACATTCCAGGCGGTGTCTTCCTCGGGGTCTGTTTACTGGACATGCTGCCCGAGGCGATGTACGATTTTCGAAATAACTATCAAAATTAAACATTGTTAATTAATTAACCTATTTAGGGAATCCTTCGAAGAGTTCAAGAAAGCCGCTGCATTCGAGTACGATCTTCCCGTTGTCCCGATGATTATCGGTAAGCCATTTTACGCTCAAATCAGTGAAAAATCAGGAATTCTGGTTTGATCTTTGATCTCTGCAGGCTCTGGCTTCTTCTTCATCTACATCTTCGATCTGCTGACGTCGTCGTGCGGCCACGCCCACTCCCATGATGTGTAAGATCAAAGATCATTTCTGTTTAGACTGTTTGTTACTGTCGGTTAAAGAAGGAGTCCCACGAGGTGGAATGATACCCACCACGACTGGCTCCCACCACGACTGGATTCCCACCACGACTGGATTGCGCTCCCACCACGACTGGATTGCGCCGCGACTGAAAATACTGTAGGAAAGAGGGTGAGAGAGCGAGAGAGTCAGACAAACACAGTGCTTCCTCTTCCCCTCTCCCTTCCCTTCTCCCTCTTCCCCCTTCCCTTTGCACCGCGCATCTTGATTTTCCCTGCGTTATCGGAAAACTTTGAGCGCACATAGCTCGCTTCAAAGTTGAGCTAAAGACTTTAAATTTCGGATTTGCACTAGGATTCAAGGGATAAACATGGCTGCGCTTCCAGATTGTCCACGAATAAACTCGTGGGACGGCTTCTTTAAGTTTCACGAAGCAGTTATCATTCTATTCTCCGTCAGAGCCTCAGTATCTTTAATCTTTATCATCAATGCAACACGTGACGTTCGGGATTGGAATGGGGCAGGGTTGCTTGGTCTGTTGTCTCGGTCACAGTGAGCACTGGGAGAAAAAGAAAATGTATCATAGACTTCATTGGGAATATAATGAATTATCTCAGCGTGACCTCCCTCGCTCCCTCCCTTTCCCTCCCTCGTCTGGAGGATCAACGATCTACTCTCGCCAAGCACTCGATATCCTCAGGTTAGTTCTACTAGGTGATTGAATCCTCAATTGGTTCTCCCATTACATTCATCATTTCCATGTACTAGTTACCATTGTCTATAGTTTATGAAGCCATTAAGTGAACCTATTCTAATACAAATTCATTCCAGAATACTCGACAGACACGCTCGATCTCTCTCCCCGAGTGGAGGGACGAGGAGCCTACCTCAAGTCGCTCACTTTCATCACCGCTTTTCTGCTTCATGTCTCTCTAGAGGGATTCGCGCTAGGAGTACAGGTAGGTAGTACGGTGGAGTACGGTAGTAATCGATTTCCTATTTCCAGAAAGACGAGGTCGCCGGGCTCTCGCTCTTCATCGGCATCCTCCTGCACAAGGGCATCGCCGTGAGCATTTGAATTTCGAAATTCCCGCCAATTTTTACATTTTTCGAAAAATCAACATCTTTCTGTAGGCCTTCTCGATCGGCACTCGTCTACATCACAACCACCCGAGAAACGGACGATTTGTGGTGGCCATGCTTGGTTCGTAACACCAAAAGACTTTTTCAATAAAATAAGTCGAAAAATCAATCAATAATCATTCAAATCATCATTCAAAAAGATAATGCAGTGCTCGTGGCAACCGTAACCACTCTGGGAGGCGTCGCGGGAATGCTCGTTGAGGTGTGTAACTGTCCAAGAATAGGGGCGTGGCTTGAAATGGGCGGAGCCAAGAAAACGAAAACATTCCAGGGAGCCGAAATGGACGTTGCTCGCAAGGCTGCCGTTGAGACTGTGCTGACTGGCATCTCAATCGGAACGTTCCTCTACATCACTTTCTTTGAGGTGAGACAATGTTTTCGAAAAAGGGCGGGGCTTCGAGTGTGAGCGGAGCCTAATGAATCTGTTCAGATTCTCGGAGCCGAGAAGGGCACTCTCGGTCAACGACTGGCCGCCCTGGTTGGCTTCATCGTTATTGGTGCGACCGTGCTCATTGTTGAGTGATTATTAGTATTCTTCCTCGTGATTGTATTTCATTGAATTGCCAGGGTATTTTGTGAGGGTGGTGCGGTGCATAATAAATATTTATTCTGAATTAACGTTGGAAAGAGGTTACAATTAGGCAACGCATGGGCGGGATCAACCTATGGACCAACTAAATTCGAAACCGGATGCTTGTGAAGACATAAATTACATAAATTATGTGAAGACTCCTATAAATTTACTTAATGAACATGAAATTGATATTTGAAACTCAAATTCAGCATGAGCAGTTTATCAGTTGTTTTCCGTTCCGAACACTTCCATCATCTGGATCAGCTCTTCATCTTCACCGATCATCGGAGCCGATTCAGCTCCTTCTAATGACCCGAATGCCATTTCCCGAATGAATCGAGTGGCCTCATCTTCCTGCAAATCTTGTGTAAACGCGAACAAGCGAATGCAAAAGTTAATTTGGCTGCGTATCAATAAACTCGAATCGGATATTGTTCTATGTGTACCTCAACAGTTTCCTTCGGCAGCTGCTCAGAAGCATCAGTAGTTTCCTGAAATTGGTCTTTGATCTAGCAGCTATCTCCGATCCAATTCAACCTCCTCAGTCATCGTGGCTGCTAGTATCGGTTCTATTATCGTTGAAGCCAACTCCTGATGGTGCTCAACGACGACAGAGGTATTCGGCATCGTGGGATCATCGGCTTTTCTGAGATTTCATAGACTATAAATGAAGGATGTCTGTCTGCAATTCCGTCAGAAGAATTCGTAAATACACACCTGACCAACCCTTCGCTGCTCGAATCCTCAGTTGCCTTTGGTTCAGCAGCAACTGAGGTTATCGTAATGGTGAATGTAGTGGTTGGCGTTGGCAGTGTTATGGTAGTTGGTGAAATCAATACGGTACTCGAGGGTATGGTAGCGGAAACTATGAAAGTGGAGGGTGCGGTAGAGGGTTGTGTGGTAATAGAGGGCACTGCAGTAGCGACATCAGTTGTTGGTGGGACGACATCGTAGTGGGAAGAGACGGGGGTCTGTAACTTTGATTCATGAAAATTTCCCTTTCAATGCATAATGGATTCAAATCACCTCTTCAGCTGCATTTATTATTGGACGAGGAGCAGTTTGTTCTGATGATGAGATGCTCATCGCCATAGCGAGCTGGATGTCCTCATCATCCTGCAATTCCCGCATGTTTTTGAACCATTATCGAATCCAAATTATCGAAAATAGGTTGAAGATGTCTCCAACCTCACTGGGAGGTTGAGCTGGTGGCTCGTCATATATCGATCTGTTCACTGCACCATACGCCTGAACGTTTTTCGAAACATTAGTTGTCAAAATACAGTCTGTTCTCATCACCTGCTCAGCTGTGTTTATCATTGCAACTTGAACTGCGTGTTCTGAAGAAGAGATGCTCATGGCAAGTGCGAGGTTGAGGTCATTATCGTCCTAAACTTTATTGTTTTGTTCATTGAATACATTTAATGGAATCACATTGATTCTCACCGCGTTTGGCCTCTCCGTTCTTGTCGAAGAACCGATTGATTTCGATAACGCGATGGCAAGTTGAATGTCAGATTCGTCCTGCAATGGATTTCCGATTCCGATTTTATGAAAACTCCAGCTTACCTCCGTTGGGAGACGAGCCTCGGGTTCCACTGTGCGATGCACTACGCCTGTCTGCCAACTCGCCTCAACAAACAATTACGTTTCACATTTATCCGATAAATTCGTTCTCACCTCTTCAGCTCTTCTAACCATCGGAGAAACATTTTGTTCTGCTGTTGAGAGGCTCATCGCCATTGCGAGCTGGATGTCATCGTCGTCCTGCAAAAACCAAGCTTTGACAATTTGTTGCATTTCACCACATTCACTCGTCCAGTAGTGTTCGAAGAATCCTCAAGTTGTGATAACGCAAGAGCCAGCTGGATGTCATCATCCTTCAAATAAGTACGGAATAACCAAAGAAAATAAGTGACAGTATAAATGGTAAACAATGACAACCTCTTGAGTTGCATTTATTCTCGGAGCAGGTGCAATTTGTTCTGGTGTATCGAGACTCATTGCCAGAGCGAGCTGAATGGCCTCCTCTACCTGCAATTCCGGGCTAGTATCCCATCGGTATCGAACAAACCTCGTTGAGTGACAGTACTGGTGGCTCGTCGTATCTGTTCACTTCACGTGGTCTTCTAGCCTGAATTTCATAGTAAATTGCTTCGAATGAGCATTTTCAAGCTGAGTTTTCTGCCCAAGCTCACGTCGGCTTGCGGCACAACCGGGGCAGGCTGAGCAGGTGCGGCAAGTGCGACCGATGCAGCAGCGACGACCGTATCGGTGACTGCTGCTCTGCAGAGAGGGCATGACTTTGAGGTCTCGAGCCATTCGTCGAGGCATCGTTTGTGGAAGAAATCCCAGCACGAGGAGGGGTGACACTAAACAGAAATGAATCAATAATCGAATGGTTTACCCGATTTTGAAATTGAAATTCTTACCACTTAATCCTTGGATAGAGTATCCATACAAATGGAACAATTATCGTCTGGTTGGAACATGACCTGCAAGCAACTCTTTTACAGTGATGGAATACATTTGGCACGAAAGCAAGTCAAAACTGTCGTCGATTGCGTTTGAGACGGAGAAGAAAAGTTGAGTGATAAGGAGGGTCGATATCGCAGGGAAAAGCAAAGACAAACAGGGCACTAGGCGTGTATCGTGAAGTGACACTTTCGAAATGTGAATGAACATCCCATTCTTCATCTCATGCAGTCCGATTTCATCATTTTTATTTTGAAAGGACGACCCATTCGACAAAATGCCCAAACAAAAACAATTGTTGAGTTGGCCAATGAAGGCTATCGTTGAAACGAAAGTCAATGTTGGGAAGGCGTCACCTGAGATACCTCATTCGGAAGAATTTGGAATTTTTTTTATCAAGAATTCATCATAATTTGTTACAATGCAGTACTCGATCGGAACGGTCTCTCGAAGAATGCCCTCATCCTCGTCATCTTCTTCTTTATTCCACTTCGCAGCTTCTTCACTGCACTCCTCTTCCTCGTGGGATTGGATTCGTTTGTCGAACACGATAAATCGAACACGCTCATTGCAAGAGCTATTTCAAGTGCCTCCAATTCCTCCTTCAAAATCGATTTTTGGATAAGCAAAAGTTGAAAAACAAGTTGTCGAACTTCATCATTTGCAGCTGCTTCCGATATGCTCATTGTGGATATGTGTGGATATGTGTGGATATGTGTGGATCCTTCTAAATGGACGTTGCTCGCAAGGCCGCCGTGGAGACTGTACTGACTGGAATTTCGATTGGCACCTTCCTCTACATCACGTTCTTTGAGGTGATGAAATGTTTTCGAAAAGGGCGGAGCTTAGAATAAGTGCGGCGCCTAATTGATCCCGATCAGATTCTCGGAGCGGAGAAGGGCACTCTTGGTCAACGACTCTCTGCTCTTGTTTGTTTCATCGTTATTGGTGCAACCGTGCTCATTGTTGAGTAATTATTTGTAATCTTCATTCTGATTGTATTTTATTTGAATTGCCAGGGTATTTTGTGAGGGTGGTGCGGTGCATAATAAATATTTATTCTGAATTATCATTCGAGCAGATTATGATAGCAAATTGTAGACTGTTTGCAATCGATTGCTTCGTCGCAGTCGATTGCGAGACTGCGAGACGATTGCGATAAGAGTGATTGAATGAGGAACAAAGCAAATTGTTATGTTGTTTTTCAAAAGCTACTATTCACTCTCATCTTCTCCCTCCTCTCCAATCTCCTCTTCTTCCTCCTCTTCTCCGTTTTCTGACTCTCCATGAGCATTGTCAGAAGCATTGTCATCATTCGACGATTGGTCTTCCTCTTCACTCTCATCTGAACTCTCCGCTCCACTTTCCTCTTCATCTTCTTCTTCTTCGTTGTCTGACTCTCCCGAAACATTGTCAGAAGCACTATCAGTGTCCGGCCATTCTTCTTCCTCGGAACTCTCCGCTACAATGTCTGCCTCTCCGTAATAAGCTTCTTCATCCCAGATAGATTCTTCATGACTGTAATATCAGTATGAGATTTTTTATGGTTTTGATTTCCTCAACCTTCGCTCGTCCTGAAGCGTTCGAGGAATCCTCGAGTCGTGATAACGCGAGAACGAGTTGTCCTTCAAATAAGAACGGATTAACCAAAGAACATAAGCAACAGAAGAAATGCTAAACTAAGAAATTCAATATCAATAACTGTGACCTCTTGAGCTGCAATTCTTATCGGAACCACCTCATATTGCTCGCGTGACTCGTGACTCATTGCCAGAGCGAGCTGAATGGCCTCTTCTACTACAACAGTATTGTACCAACGGCAAACCTCATTGAGCGACAGAGCTGGTGTCTCGACGTATCTGTTCAGTGCCACAGGCTGCCTTCTCGCCTGAATTTTGCGGAGAGTGACAACCCCACAACTGAAATTTCGGCAAACGATATTTCGGACACTGGTCGTTACTCAGCCCGTAGTTAACCGAGGACTATGGGTGGTACCATTGTGGTCAGTATCGATTGCTGATAATTCTCAGGTCAAATTTAAAAAATTAGAAAACATCGATTTTTCCTGACTTTGGCACCTTACCATAATGTCGTCGAGTGGTCAAAGATCAAAGATCATCTGGGAAATGTATAGTAGAAATACACATGAGTCGAATGGTACCCACTATGACGCACATGGACGATTTTGGGCAAAGTTAAAAAAGTTGACGAATTTTCGTCGCGATGTCAAAGATCAAAGATCAATTTGGTGAAATATAAAGCGAACCGTTACTGATCACAACGGTACCACTCCCATAGTGCCCAGTTGCCGAAATGTCGTTTTCCGAAAATGTCATTGCCGGGTTGTCACCCTCCCGAATTTTAAAATAAACTGCATCGAAGATGCATTTTTTTATTAAATGTCATCTTTGCATGAAAAAAATTATCGGCTACCTCTTGAGCTGCGTTTATCCTCGGAGCAGGAGCAACTTCTTCTAGCGTTTCGAGACTCATTGCCAGGGCGAGTTGAATTGCCTCATCTTCCTGCAAAGCCGAGATTGGACGATGTAGGAGTACACAAATCCATGTCCTCCACTCACTACCATCAAACAAATGACTTACCTCTCTGAGAGCTGGTGGCTCGTCGTATCTGTTCACTTCAACACGCGGTCTTCTTGCCTAAATCTCAAAGTAAACAATATCAAATAAGCATTTTTAGTTTTCAGTCAAACATCACCTCGACCTGCAGCAGTGTCGGGGCTGACTGAGTAGGTGCAGCAAGACCGACCGATCCCCCAGCGACAACCGTCCAAATGACTGCAACCCTGCAGCAAGGGCACGTCGTTGAGGTCGCGAGCCACTCATCCAAGCATCGCTTGTGGAAGAAATGCGAGCACGAGGACGGGTGGCACTGCACAAAAAAAATCAATAATCGAGTCGTTTTCCCGATTTTGAAATTGAATTTCTTACCACTTGGTCCTTGGATAGACTATCCATACAAATGGAACAATTCTCGTCTGGCTGGAACATAACCTGCAGGGAACTGTTTTACAGTGATGGACTAAAAACATTTGGAACGAAAGAAAGTCAAAACTGTCGTCGGTTGCGTTTGAGACGGAGGAGAAAGAGTGAGTATATTTAAGTGATAAGGAAGGTCAGTAACGCAAGAAAAAGCAAAGACAAACAGGGAACAAGGCGCGTAACGCAAAGTGACACTTTCGAAATGTGTATGAACATCCCATTATTCATCTCATACAGTCGGATTACATCATTAATATTACGAAAGAACTACATATTTTTGAGAAGACATGATTTGAGATGAAAAGAGTTTTACTCTGAAAAGGAAAACAAAGAAAACTTTATCGTATAAAATCATAATTGTCATGAACAGTCACAACGCAGTGCTCGCTCGGAAGGGTCTCTCAAAGAATGCCCTCATCTTCGTTATCTTCTTCTTTATTCCACTTCTCAACTTCTTCACTGCACTTCTCTTTCTCGTGGGATTAGATTCGTTTGTCGAACACGATAGATCGAAGACACTCATTGCAAGGGCTATTTCTAGTGCCTCCAATTCCTCCTGCAAATTAGATTTTTGGGTCAGCAAAAAATGAAAAAATTGACGAACCTCATCATTTGCAGCAACTTCCGAGATGCTCATTGCAAGCGCTATCTCGAATGCCTCTTCCTGCAAGATTCAAATGAAATCAGGATGTCTGTGCTCTAAAATACCTCGTTCTGAGGGACCTCAGCTATGGATGAGAGTTCGTCTTCGTCTTGCTGTTGAGCTGTTACTAGTTCGTAGATGTGAGCTCTGCAGCAAGGGCAGGTTCTTAGGAAGGATGAGTCGAACCATTCCAAAAGACAGCGAGAATGGAAGAAGTGATCGCATGTGATGGGACGGGACTTAAAGAAAATCGCTCAACCTTTATTCTCACTTATCTTTATCCTAAAAATTAAAGTTTTCTCAACCAACGAGCAAAATTTCATAGTTCTTGTCGAAACACACCTCCTGGCAGAGATTGTTTTCTTTACATGATAATTCCCAGCTTTTCAAAGAGACGCAAGCTACCTAACATCACCCTCCTGGCAGCCATTTTCTCTCTGAGTAAGTGAGAATGGGCGTGGCACGACGCGGCGTCTATTTCCCAAAATGCATAAATGAAGGCAAAATAGTCTCTTATTCATCAGTTCTTCACTGCTCCTTCTTCTCTCCTCAAGATGACTCTCATCACTCTCGTCTCCAACGATGCTACCAACTTCCAAGTGGAGAGGGACCTCCTCAAGCAGTCCGGCACCATCGAGACCCTCATTGTGGTAAGTGACCCATACCCGATTGGCTTTTATCAGGGGGCATGACAATTGGGCAACGAGATTTGGGCAACGGGCCATAACTCTCGTCAAACATGACAAAATCACTCCAAAAAAATTCCGCTGAGTGTGTCAAATGTTGGCTACACAACCCACCCGGTTTCAGGTCTCTAACTGTATTTTGAAATTTGTGTGCAAACACGTTTAAACACGTTTTTGTGAATTTTTACCTAGCTCAATCGTTTGCTCTTGAGATTTGCCGTCGAATGAGCTATCTCATTACTTTCAGATGCAACTCTGAAGCGAGTTATGTTGATTTGCGCGAGCTCGTTGCCCAAATGTCGTTGCCCAGTTGTCATGCCCCCTTTTATCAAGGTCCTGTCCCCTCTGTCTGCCCTTATCCAGTACACACAGATCCCTAGTGGAGATAACCATTTTCAAATTAGAGGCTTGTATACAATTTTCCCCAATCTTCACACCAGTCTTCCCAACCCTCTGATCAATCTCAGCTGTCGATCTCAATCTCCCCTCCTTCAGAACATGAACCTCGACGACGAGGACACCGACGCTGCGGCCATGCCCATTCCCCTTCCCAACGTGAACGGCGTCGTGCTCGAGAAGGTGGTCGAGTGGCTGAAGCAGCACAAAGATGACGTCGTCAAGGAGGAAGATGACGACAATCAGGCGGAGGTCACCATCCCGGACTGGGACAAGACCTTCCTCGAGGTACGGTAGGATTGACTGGATACTGTAGCGCTGACTACGGTAGAACATTGATCGATTACTGTGTCACTGGTTATGGTATCACTGTTATCGATTGCAGCCGTACGGAAAGAGCTCGACCCTCCTCGAGTTGACGGTGGCCGCCAGCTACCTGGACATCAAGAATCTGCTGACGATCACGTGCAAGACCATCGCCAATTCATTCAAGGTGAGCAATCTGACCCGCTTGAACTACCGTAGTTGCCTTACCGTACTCATCCACTGATTCAGGGCAAGACGGGCGAGGAGATTCGCACCGAGTGGAATGTGCCCAATGAGTTCACGAAGGAGGATGAGGATAAGATCAAGAAGGAGAATGAGTGGTGCGAGTAGATTAGCGAAATACTGGTCAGATCCGGTTCAACGTGTCAATGTCCTACTATGTATTGTGTATCGGGTGGCAATAAAGTTCTTTTGTGAAGCTTAAAATCATTCTATGCTCAGCAAAAATAAGAAAATAATGCTCACCACTTCCTCTGTTGATAGATTCTCCAGACAAATTGTGCACTTATCCTCGGATCGGTACATTTTCTGCAAATAATCATCGAATTTGGAATCTCGAATCGTGGGGGGTACATAAAAACAATTCCTATTTACAGAAAACAGGTGGCATAAATAATCGATAATGTCATCCTCAGAGACTAATATGGAGAAATCGAACACTGTGCGTGAGGCACTTCTCTCAAGCGATAAGATAAGGTTCAGTGACCAAAAACAAACAGCGGCACATGAGTAATAGCTGACCAGTAGTAAACAATTGTGAACGACATTTCCAAACTCTTTGTTCAACACCTCACTTCGGTATACGAATTTCATCACCCGCTTGCAATATCTTATCGGGTTTATCTGTTCCTCAGAGTCATTTAGAGGATCGAATGAAGGCAAACTCGCAATATTTTTGCATTACCAATTACCTCATCTCATCAACACATTATCAGAATTGTTGCCCTGTGATTGTTTACGTTGCAAAATAGCCATTGATTGTTTTCAATTCATTGATTTATTATCGCGACATTAATAATAACGAACAACAAGCTTATCAGAACGTACAATTGCAAAATACAAATGTTGCTATGAGGCTCAAAGTACAATAGCAACGTTAGTTCAATCGAGCAGAAGGCTCTTCGAGGGCAGTGTTAATGGTCTGACCTGGTTTACAATCGAGGTTACAATTAATTTTTAGTTCAAACACCAAAGGGCTAGTTAGACTAGAACGATAATACGCTATTGTGAAAAAATGGGATTGAGTTGTCGTTAATGGGGAACTGAGAGGGGGAGTGAAAGGACGGATGTTAGATGGTGGAGACTGAGACGTCATCTGACTGGTGAGTCCTCCTCATCCAGGAGAAGTACGTACTGAAAGAATTGACTATCCATCGTCTTCGACAAGAGTACGAAATACGGTCCTCTCTTCATTTTGCACACTACTCGCCTCTCAGAACGGTGAGAGAGTGTGTGCAATGAAGAGACGAATATCGGCATTTTGAAGTAGACACCTACCGCATAGTCTGCAGTAATCGTCGGCACTTCTCGAGGACGCGCGCCGGTCGCTTCCCACGTTTTCACCTGAAAAAAAGGATATCAGACTAAAATATTGAGCATTGGAGAAGGGGCATACCCAGACTCTTACAACAAACTTCTTTCCCAAAAAAACGAATCAAAATAGAGGAATAATTCTAGTTGACTCACCGTATCGGGGCGGAGCAACCTGATCTGCTTCTTGGGAAAGCATATGTGAGGAGGGCCGCGGTTATTGAAATGAAACAGCCAATATCTGAAATTGTTAACATTATAATTTACTATTTGGAGGAAATTAACTAACCTATCTTCAATCACTGTGTTGCGCAGCCGATTTTCGAATGATTCTGTGAGGTCCTTAACTTCGAGCTGAAAAATATAGATTTTATTATGACACTATATTTTTTCGAAATAGAAATTCCCACACTAGTTGGTAATACCGTATTCCGCGTGGTGCACTTCCTATCGTATTCCTCACCCAGTAGTTAGTGTCGTCTTGGGCGACGATTGCTCCCAATTTCACATCCGCGATACTCGAGACGTAGCCCACCTGTGGCATCGTGTGATATAATCGGGAAGAAGTCACATCTGACGTCGTCTCGTCGACATTAACGTCGTCTGCGCCTACCTCATATCTCAGCATTGGCGGTCGGAGGAAACTGTACACTTTCCCGATGAAGCGCTGAATAGCTGGAGCGAGATTTGCCTGCAATGATCGGATGTATTGCAAATCTATCTCCATCGATTACCAAGTAGGTACCAGGCACCTGATAAGCTCTATAATCACAGGCAATCGGTCTAGTAGCATTTTTCTACCGACCAAGACAGGCTACTAGTCCGACTATAAGTGATTCCGAAACCCTTACCCTGCAGACAGCGTGTCGTATCCAGGTGGGCTGGCTCTCCTCCTCACCCGGCAGATCCTCCCATCGCACGAGCCAGTCGCCCTCGAAGTACAGCGGCTGCAATTGCCACCATTGCTTTCTCGCGCTTTAAATACATAAAAGTCGATCAAGGATTCCAAGCAATTGCATAAATCGACACACGTTTCTTGCAATCTCTCAACATTAAACTACCAACTGTTCCATGCATTAACACATTCACTGAACCCAGTATCCACTCACATGGTTGAGGTTGGTAATCAAAGAGTGGATGGTGCTGCAGTTACTGTAGCCGATGATCTCCTTGACCCGCTTGCGCTCGTATTCGACCGGATTGTGCTGAAGATGAAATGCGTTAGTGATAAACTATAATTTATCACCCTTGCTTGTGCAAACAACATAGCACTGATTGGAAAGTAAAAGCAGGCACTCACAGGGTCAGCGGGTAGGATGGGACGGGGCGCGTATAGGACGTCGTTTTCGCGGGTAAGGAATCGGAGGGTTCTTCTTGAGATCCGAGCGCTCATACATATGTTGGGAGCACAGCACTTGAAGATGAACCTTCCCTTGGATGAAGAGATCCCTGTCCACGTCGTGGGGCAGGGCATGGTGTCTGAATGGGGGGATTGAACGAGGTGAATCAGCAAGAGTAAAGAGAGGGAATAGCGCACGAAAGCGATGCGCACACAGGTATGGGCAGGGTATGTCATTTTGAACCCGGGAATGAAGGCATAATTGAGTATTTGAGACAGGGCAAGAAAAACGATTAAGATGTGTGTGAGACTGGTAGACTAGGGGAAATGGGTGTACTCGATTATTGCAAAGACGATTACAATAGAAGGGAGGGAACCAATAAAGTATTCAGTTTTTGAGGATTATGAACGCCCGAACCAGCAACAATACGAGCTAGGGAGAGGAATCGGAGAGAATGATTTGGAAGAAAAGCGCGCGGCACAACACCAAGGGAAGAGGGGTGATTCCCTCTGATTGGATCGATAGCGGAGGACAGGTCGAGGGGTAGATCAAGAGAGGGAAGGGAAGAGGAAGGCGTGTTTTGATCACTGTTGGTGGAAGTGAGGGAGGGAAGGGCACGAAAATCGATAATGTGCGCAACGTACCTGATCTACCGTATTCACGATGGGTAAGGCGATCATCCCATGGCCGAATCTGTCATCTTTACCAGCTCCGTTGCCTCCAGAAACATCTCGGAGTAGGTGTCACTAAAATCTATTTTTATGAGTATCATCGTATTGGATCTGCACCAAAAACATCATCTTCTCACGTTTGAACCAATGAGATCAAAAATAGACGATAATGAAATACCATAGCCACGCGATAATGATGTCGGACGGAACCTCTATGTATAAATGCCTTTCGAATTCATTCCAACCAGTTTATTCGGAGTTTGAACGACAAGGGAATGAAGATGATCTAGTTGCGATGACAATCAAACAACAATAGACAAGTTAGTTCATGCGAACAGTATTAATGATCTAATCTGGGTTACGATCGAGTAATAATAAATACATATTACGTTATCAAATACAAACTACAACAACGACCTGGTTGGACTAGTAAGCTACGATGCTAGGCGTTTGGCAAAATAATAAGCGACTTATGAGTATGGTTTATATTATTTATCTAGCGAGACGGGAATATCAGAAGCGCCTATTTCACCTAATTGGTCATTATCCTTTTCCGAGGACCCTTCGTTGTTGGTGACGTCAGTGCAACAGTCGCAAGTCGGCTGCTCCGTTGTAGGTGGTGTGTACGGGCGATGGACGGCAGTGTAGAAGCCACCGGTATTAGACAGGTCAGACTCGTCTTGCACGATAAACTGCAACGGGAATTGAACAGTAGTGATGAGATCTCGACATTTCCTACCTCGTACGGATTATGAAAGTACTTTCCACGACCCATCTTCAAACAAATTTGCAGGCACTGAGAATACTCCGTCGCGTTCCAAGCATCGACCTGACATTTATATATGATTAAAACATGTAAGTTATAGGAAATAAACTATAGTGCGTTCTCACAAATTGCAGACTCTTTAAAAATCACATAAGGGGCATGTAAACACAGCTAATGTTTGATTCCAAATTGTGGCAGTACACGACGTCAGGAATACTAAGTATACTAGTTGTGCATTAGACAAGCACATTCTAAGTGCAAACATATGAAATAAAAAAAGTGGTGAACTGACTACTTCCGGGTAGATGTATGCAAGCTGCACCTTCGGCACGTATATGTGAGCATTCCTACTTTTAATGTTGAAAATCAACACGAATCTGGAATGGGTAAACAATTATACTGTTTGAATAGGCAGCCACACGGGCAGGTATTGCGGGATCCAAACGAATCATTTTATAGGAGCGTGCGAAAATAAAATAACATATACCGCAATATATCTCACGTCTTTCCGATATACTTGGAGAAGTTTGGATGAGTCGCCTGATATACGAACGATTCAGAGAGGCTGTCGATTTCCACCTGAACTCTATATAATTTGAAAAGTCATGTAAAATTCCCCACCCAGTAGTGTGTGTCTCCCTCTCCGACGATTCCCTTCACGTTCACATCGTCAAGGGCCGATACGTAGCCCACCTACAGCATTATCGATTGGATTGTTCCAAATGAAACTCGACAACAGCGAGGTCAACGGCTTATGTTTAGAAGGAAAGAAGTGCGCGACGTTCCAGCAATTTGTACTCATACTAAACAGCATCATTGTGCTCTCATCACTCACCGCCATACTCAAGCCGAGCGGCGCCGGGTCGTAGTACACTTTCGCGATGAACTTATTGAGGAGTGGAGCGAGGTACTCCTGTATGTTGGTTCGGTGATTTTTTGAACCCGAACCAAGAATACCCGCCTTGCAGATGGAATGTGGCAGCCAGGTATCCATGTCGGCGGACATGCCCTCCCATCGCACGCGCCATTCGCCACCCTCGAAGTGCGGCTGCAAGCTATTTTGTTAGTTTTAATTAAAGCTTTAACATAATAAAACCAGCTGTACACGATTCTACTCACATCGTTGAGATCGCTTAGTGAGTGGATGTGTGTGCGGTTGCCGTAGGCGACGACTTTCTCCACCCGGCCGGTACGGTATTGCACCTGAACGAGCATTTACTGATATAATAAAGAACAAAGACGACTTACGAAGCCAATGCATGAGATGGGACGAGGGATGTCGAGGGGGGCCGCGCAGACCTTCATTTTATTCCCTCGATTCAACGATCGACTCCTTTTCGTTCGAACCATCTCGGAGCGCGCGTCGGGCAGGGGCCTGAATGGTTGACGGTTGTACAGAAGTCAGTACAATGATAAATAATGGGAAATAAGCGGTTCACAAAAAGCGTGTTGAAAGATGGAAGGAATACGGCCGCGAAACACCGGGGATCCCCGGGGAAGAGGGTAATTGGATCGATACATCTGGGAGAAGGTCGAGGGGTAGATCACTCGAGAGAGAGAGGAGCAATGTTTTGAACACCTATCGTGGAAGGAGGGGGCACAATAAACCGAATTCACCTTGATAAGACAGGAGATCTTCTTAATGGCCGGATCGATCATTGTCACTAGCTCCGTCGCATCCACGACCATCTCCGAGAAGAAGTCCATGTCACTGCAATCGAATTCTTCCTTGTATGGTACATACGGTAGTATTGCATCAAGCAGCATGCAATTCAGTAATGGGCCTCCTTTTTGGTGCACCTATTCACTAGGGGAACTAAAATACGCGAAGCGCAGAAATTAAAAAAAAAATTATGCCAATACTTTTTTAGTACGCCGGCTCCGTTTTTCGTTCCGCGCGCCGGACCATCCCACTCGACGCCCACCCGGTCGCGATGCCCAGTAACAGTATAGCGGTTGCAAACGAGCAGACTGTTCAAAACTGTGAAAAAGTAAAAGAAAATTTTTACTTTGAAAGAAATTTGTAACCAAATTGAACCCCCTACCGTAACTGTTCGACAGGTCAGATTTACAAAACGCGCGCGAGGTGATCTTTTGATCGGCGCTGCTCAAGGCTCCTTGCAAGGAGGCGCGTTTGTTTCATCTACCACCGCGCTCTCTCCTCCTCTTCGCTCCTCACTTCCTCAGTCGCACTCGAGAAGCTTCCACGGCAGCTCGCTCCGAACCCCCCCCCCTTCTCCCCTCTTATTTTCGAAACTGCTTTCTTCTGGAAGCTTCCCACGCGCGCTACCTGCCAACATTTAATGCCGATACTTCTTCAGAGCCGTGCCCATTCGCCTAAAAACGCGCATTTGTGTTGGCAAGCGCAACCCATTTGTCATTATCCTATCAACTATGTCATCAAAACTCGGTAGAGACCCATGCACACTCCCGCGTCTCCTCTTTTCGCGCGCTCTATTGCTTCCTTCTTTCTTCTTTTTACATGTTTTTGTTTTACTAAATTCACGTTTTCACGTCTTCATGACGTCCCTTTCGCCATAGGCACTGTCTCCTGCTTGATTCACCCGTCTGCCTTGTATTTGATCGTTTTGCTCCTGAATTTATCCCCATTTGCCCACGCTGTCGACTTTGTTGATGAGCGTTCTTTGCAGATGGTCCATCGTCAGCCACGGGTTCGCACCGCCACTCGATCATCGCCACTCGAGCGCCAACGGCACCGCCTCTGCCTGCCGTATCTAAAAAGATAAGTATTATTCTCTTTTGTCCCCGGGGTTTTATCGAGTAGATGTGCGTTTTCGTAAGTAACAGCGAACGGCCTGGATGAGTCTTTGAATAATTCCATTCCCCCCATATTTCCTATTGTTTTTTTTCTATTTTTTCAATTTCCCGACGGTTGTTTTCGCGGCGCGCTTATCCAGGGATAGTTAGGTTGCCAGCACGAGTAGCTACTTGTAGCGAAAGTGCGAATGGCCTACTTCCCGTTCGGTGACTGGCGGTGCTCACCACTTACGCCAGTACTTCCGCTGTATCGCGGCGGGATTTAGGTTAGCCATCGATTTATCGAATTAAGCCGGGGTGAGAGCGATTACGTCCGATCGTCACAGCCACTGACTGTAGCCATTATTGCGCGCGCTTTCTTTCCAATTTTTTTTCTTTTTTCTTTTCTTTGCTGGGTTAGTCGTCAGTTAGTAACTTTAACGGAGTGATAGGTAGGGGAGCAGAGTGGACTTTTTTTGTCCACTTTGCGGGTGCTCAATTTGAATTGGTCTTCATAATTATTATGCTAATTCGTGACATCTCAGCTCGCGACTACCGGACGACTGCCTGGCCTCGCCGACGACGTCAACTGAGAAAGGACCGGCGATGCGGGAAGGAGTTGGTTGTTGGAGGTCGGATTGCTCTCGAAGGCGACATCACTTACCGATTTGTTCCAGACGACCCAACTCGACGTGGACTGGTGGCAGTGGCACGAGGCTGAGAGAGGTACTCGCCTCGACATGGACTCTAGCTGATTTGTTCCATTTCAGGCCTCGCTTCGTCTCTCCCAATGACGACCGCCCCTCGCCCCTCCACCGCTTCCGTCCCTCAGAGGACACCAGGAGAAGAGCAACAACTGCTGCGAGGTCGGTTGAGCATTTTCGAAATCTATTAAAATGAATAACATCCGTGGTTACAGGCTCGCAACGTCGCGAGGTCCCGCTGATCGACAACTGGTAGAGGTACTGCATGCATCGGTTTACTGTGCATCCATAATATTTCTATTTTGCAGATCCGCGGTGGCGTGCAGCCGACGGAGCGGAGAGCAGATCCCCGCCCGTCGTCTCACTCGGAGGAGCGCCTGCCCGAGGTTGGAATTCACCTCAACAACTGATGACATACTTCTTGATTGGTTGCAGACATTCGCCGCCCCACAATGACCCCGCGTGGACAACGGGCTCTTCGGCAAGAAGCCTGCGGCCGACAAGGCTCCGCCCGCCCCGCCCTTCACGAGGTACGGTAGATATGAGCACTGGGTGAGACTGAGCTAATCGATAATTCTTCTCAGGCGCCCTCTCTTCGCCCTCTCTTCCCTCTGGGACCTTTCTCTCCTCCTCTCCTTTTACGAGAGAAGCTCCGTACCTGCAGTGATCGAGCAGGTGTGTGGCTTTGCGGCCGCTATCAAAAGAAAAAGCCATCACTATAATTAAATAATTGTACGCCCTATATGTCAGTTATGTCAGAGAGAGAGCGAATATTCTAGTCATGCCATGTTGTACATTTCTTCCTTTATTGTTGTTTGTTTTGATGATATTCGTTATGAGTTAGTGAGAGCGGTTGTTTATTTTTGAATACTCCATTTGTCCTTGTTAGGGACAAATTTATTGCAAACGCATTTGCTTTTATCATTTGCTTGTGATGTGATTCACGTCTGTTTTCTTTCAGGTCTCTCCCTCTCCTCCTTCCGTCTTCTCAATCGGGAGTGAAGAAGATTCTCTTTCGGGGAGTGCTTCTAGCTGCAGTGCAGCCGTCTCTCCAATGACTGCCAGAGCAGGTCCGTGGAGGAGAACTTATGAGCCATGACTAACAATTGCAAGCGCATACTAGAACATCGCTCGCTGTGGCTTAACAGCTGTAGCTGTTGTTTAGTGGATGTGCTGTTCAAATTTGTACATTCATCGCTATTTTTTTTTATTGTTTTCGATGGTTCTCACCCTTTCCCAACTTATCTTTTTTCTTCTAAAACGTTACAAAAAAAAGTTACCGTCCCCTGCTTTTAAAACGCGGTCTTTTTATAAAAAAATTTATAAAAAAATACCTCGAGGTGGTTAGACATGCCACGCCATGACTTTTTCTCGAAAATCTAGCACGCAATCGTCGACGCAGGTTCGAATCCGCCTCCCTACATCAATCTTTTGCCACTCTTTTTCATGCACCAAATCATGATTTTTCGAAATGGGGTCACTTCTCAAATCATTTCACGTTGTTTCACGATGCGTTGACTTCTTTTCCGACCTAAAATCGAACATGACCGAAACCAAATTTTCACATAAGGGTCCCCCCTTATGTGAAAAAATATTTGCGCAACCAAAGGGTGGACCCTTATGTGAAAAATGAGGTTGGGGTCATGTCGGCATTTACTTTTGAAAGTGGTTCACACATTGTCGGAACAATGTGAAAACCGATGTGGAGTGACCCCATTTCGAAAAATCATGATTTGGTGCATGAAAAAGACTGGCAAAAGATTGATGTAGGGAGGCGGATTCGAACCTGCGTCGACGATTGCGTGCTAGATTTTCGAGAAAAAGTCATGGCGTGGCATGTCTAACCACCTCGAGGTATTTTTTTATAAATTCTTCATACATTTTTACATATAATATCAATTTTCCAGGAGGTGCAAATCGTAGGAACATTGCGAGCTATTTTTTTGAAAAAAATCGAATCGACATTTTTCGACAATTTCTCGATTTTCTCGAAAAGTTGAAGTTGAAAACCTTTGAAAATTAGAGCCTAGGCATAACTTTTGATGCTCTATCGAATGGTGTATAAATTGTGGGGGTAAAATGACGATGAAAATTTTCGATCGCAAAGATCAAAGATCAACTTTTGGGGTCAAATTTTTGGCTGAAGTGTATCCCACCCCTAGGGAGTCTAACCACCAAGTATGAACCTCCTGAGACCATTTTGAGCAGGTGTGCCACTTGCCCTCCGTATTTGAACGTTCTTAGGCGGACCGCGTTTTAAAGACTCACTTGTGCGAGCTTTAAAAGCTTCAAATTATGCCTTATTGCATTTTGTTTGCTGAAAGAAGGCTTTTTGTGATTGATAATTTCGTGCTTTCCTACCCGGAAGGAGCACTGCTCCGCGTGGATAACGAAAACCTAGTTGAGAGAGACTGCTCAATTATGTTCATTTCAATACTGGAATTATAACAACAAGTTTGAAATCGTCTTTTGCTGTTCCGGGGGTGGTGTGATTCTTAGGCGAACGCAGTTTTAATTGCAAGAGAAGTTTAAACCGTTCCATGAAACAACGCACCTGTTTCACCAGTGTAATATCCAAAACATAAATCATGTTGGTTCTGGATTCCGAGAGCGATTCTTGTTTTCCTTTGGTACTCTTATCAGTTTAGTTTGTGTTCAAAGTCGAATTCAGACAGAGAGATGATCCATCGGGACGAATTAATGAAAAATTTTCAAAAATATTCGAATCTGAAAAATACATCAAGTTTTGATGTCATGCAGAGTTAAAAAGGCACTCCAGAATTGATGGTCAAAATAACTCATACCTTGGGGTTTTCTGGTGAAAAATGGCATGCCTTGTTGCTTTCAATGAAAAAATGGCAAAAATAACTCATACCTCGATGTTTTTGACTCGATTTTTCGTCTAACCTTGTTCTTTTTTGATACCCTCCTTTCTACCCTTTTTAACTCTGATGTCATGCCATTGCAGGTGCCTGACCATCTTGCCTTCCTTGCCTTCCTTCCTCTCGCAGTGGCTCCGCTTCCTCAAGTGCACCCAGCAGAAGGAACTGCAGCAGCTGCTGCTGCGACATTCTGGTGAGTGGTGAAGGCGAATGATAAGAAACGCACGTTGGAGCTGTTCAACGACACTTACTTGCACTTTTTTGAGTGGCTCCAACCTGGTGAATTGGGGATACACGTTTAGGGGGGGGGGGGTGACAACTGAGCTGCACAGGCGAACGTACGCCTGTGCCGCACATAAGGGGGACCCTTATGTGAAAAAATTTTTTCTTCAATTTTTTAACGAGCCATAAAATCGTTCAAACTCATCCTAGAGCAATGTGGTTGGTACCGTTCGATTACCCGTGACCTCCCCTACCCACCCAACAACTGATCTTTGGTCCTTGCCCTCCTAACGACATTTGGGCAGCGAGCCATAAAATCGTTCAAACTCATCCTAGAGCAATGTCGTTGGTACACTTCGATTCCCCGCGACCTCCCCTACCCACCCTGATCTTTGGTCGTTGGATGAACTCTAGGATGAGTTTGAACGATTTTATGGCTCGTTGCCCAAATGTCGTTAGGAGGGCAAGGACCAAAGATCAGTTGTTGGGTGGGTAGGGGAGGTCGCGGGGAATCGAACGGTACCCACCACATTGCTCTAGGATGAGTTTGAACGATTCTATAGCCCGTTGCCCAAATGTCGTTGATAGGGCAAAGGTCAAAGATCATACTTGTGATATGTTAGTACGAGTGATAGCGATCACAATGAGACCACCTACATGGTGATAGGACTCCTACCCACTGAATTATGCCCCGTTGCCCAAATGTCGGTTGCCCAAAAAATTTTCCCGTTGCCCAATTGTCGTTGCCCAGTTGTCACCCCCCCCCCCACGTTTACTATAGGAGGGCAATAGGCCTGATGATCACAATCGGATGAGAACCAAAACAATTTTTTTGGCTGTAGAACTCTCTCAGTATGTTCACAATACCATACAAATCAGCTTTAAATTTAAACTGAATCGCAAAAGGTTGACGGCTTTTCCGAAATAAATTGATGAAAATCCTCGAACTGGGAGGGAAATGAAAGGGATGTGCGAATAGTATGACGCTATTTCTCATTAATCAATTATAAATGTTTCTGATATTCCAGCCCTGCTCATCGGCTCTTCGAAGTGCCTCTTCTCCGCGTCCCTTGCCGACCTTCTTCCCTTCCTTCTCTGGTGTGCGCCCCCAAGTTGGAATCAAGCACGATTGGGGGGTTCCAAGTTGTGACCAGGCTTGGGGGTAACTTGGGTGACCGGTCTCTTCATTTCCCATACTATTTCTCTATCTTTCTTTCTCTCGCTCTCTCGCTTACAGTAACCCATCGGGGGTATCCCAAGTTGGAATCAAGTTGATTCCAACTTGGGTGACCAGACGAGATAGTCAGAGAAAGAGACAGAACGAGAGAATATGGCAAATCGAGAGATCATTCGGGTTTCCAAGTTGCCCCCAAGCCTGATCGCAACTTGGAACCCCCCAATCGTGCTTGATTCCAACTTGGGGGGCGCACACCAGAGTTCTTTCACCCCCCCCCCTTCCGTCTACCTCCCTCGAGCCCTTTCCTAGTTTGATGTGGTTTATCTACAGCACGGTTCTTCTTTTTTAGGTTGTCGACTATTTCTTTATTCTGTCTCACAGCCATTTCTTCTTTTTTTAAAATTTTGTCCCTTCTACCCGGCAGCCATGTCCCCTTAACTCCCCCTTGTACCCTCCAAGTTTATT
This sequence comes from Pristionchus maxplancki, assembly GCA_900490775.1. Taxonomy (NCBI): domain Eukaryota; kingdom Metazoa; phylum Nematoda; class Chromadorea; order Rhabditida; family Neodiplogasteridae; genus Pristionchus; species Pristionchus maxplancki. The sequence goes on from LS561837.1 coordinate 134,668, forward strand.
GATCTGACGTGGCTGCCGCAGCAGTCACTATTTCTTCTCTTTGTCCCATTTCCTTTTTTTGCAGTGCCACAGGCATTCTCACTCGCTACGAGTCACTGCTATAGCCAGTGCTCTCGTGCGGGGACACTTGCGGGGTGCGTACACAGTGTGTGGATGGAAGGGAGTTACCACAGTTGACAGATGCCTGGGGGATGATCCATAGACCAGCCATGAGGTGTTCGTGCAAGTAGTGAGATGGGAACGCTGTTATTTCGTTTTGTGTTCTTGGCATAGGTTATGGTAGGGCAGTGCAAAATGCTACAGGCTGAGTCTGGGTTGCGATGTATAGTATGTCGTTATTACTGTATCTTGTGTGAGCGGTATTGGTTTCAGTATCACCCTATCGCATTCACCAGCTCCTTTTCTCATGCGTGCTGGAATCTCACTAGTCCTGTGAGTGTCAATTCCCTTTCACCTGGGCCCTATTTTTTCTCATGGAGCATACAGCAGCTTTCGTGATCTCACAGACTTCATGAGACTATTCGCGCTGTTGCATGCGAATGTCCGGCCTAGTCTGAGGGAGCACGGCTGCAGCTACCTCTTCAAAAATGTATTGGGAGAACAAGAAAAGGGGAAGTAAGAAAAAACAGTTTTAAAACGTCACTTCAATATTTTTATCGCAAGTTGCAAAATTCAACAATCACGCAAAAACAAAGCTTCACATACACTATAAATTGCAACAAACACATTTAAAATAATCACGTGCGGGTAAATTATGTCAAAAACACAGAATGAGAACGTACACTTAGCAAGGGATGAGATTTCGGTGACAGGCGAAAGCTATGAAAAAAACCGAAAAACAAACAACAACAGGGATCGATTAGCAAAGGGCGAAGTCAGAATGGGGCGGGGCTTGGGAATGGAAGGGGCTTCTTACATGCCACACTCGTCCCCTCCTCCGCGGGGGTTCTCCTTATCGAGCTTGATCAAGTCGTCGATTCTGAGAATGGTGATGGCGGCCTCGGTGGCGAACTTGATCGATTTGACCTGCAAGAGGGGAGAGATTGGATACTGTATCAATCAATATTGATTTGCACATGCGACATCCACGTTTCACTAGCAAAACAAGTTCACAAAATCTCTTCTCACTACCGTTAGTCTCTAATCACCACTTCACTCCTACCCAAAATCCCTACCGTACTTACTTTGCTCATGGCAGGCTCGAAGATGCCTGCCTCTTTGTTGTCGCGCACCTCGCCATTCTCCAGGTCGAGTCCGGCCCTGAAATCAACCAATTAAGTAATAATCCACAGTTCCGTATTCTGCTGTCATCCATCTGTCTCGTCGCACCACCGTACACTTTCCCCAATACTCACCATTTGAGGTGCGACAGCTTGGCGTTCTGCTGTGCCTTATGGTGGAACGCGCGAAGCTTGGCCACCAGGTCGGTCGAATCGCTGCAGAAGGGAATCATAACATTATTTCGATTCTTGGATCCACATCGTTGATCAAAGCGCATATAAAGACATCGATGTGTGATCGACGCCTATTAAAAAAACTCCAAAACAAAAAAGTCAATCGACTATTTTCCATCTACAGTACACCCTCTGACTACCATACTCCCCCTCCTCTACCGTACCGGGCAGCGTTTGCGGAGAGAGTCTTGGGAATGACGAGGAGCGCCTGCGCGAACTCGGCCACTGCCAGCTGCTCGCGAGACGACTGCAAAGGGAGAGCTTATAATTATTCAATTTATAATTTTAACGCCCGGGAATAGATGATTTATTTTCGACATGCTACTGAATTACTGAAGAATTATCACATTTATCAACAAAATTGATGTTTTTATCAAATAGGTTATGTGTCCCCTGTGAAACTGCAAAAGTAAAGGCTCGACAAAAAAGCGTGTGCAAACTCAACAACCCCCATCGAAACGACTAAAAGGAATCTGTCGTTGTTCCCTCGACTCACCAGGGTCGTCGCGAACGCCTCCAGGTAGACGTTGAGAGCGGCCTCGACCGCTCCGCCACCAGCCACCAGACGGCCCGACTCGAGCACTCTGCAAAGGGAACGAGATTATGAGATTGAAGGGCAAATGGGAGGTTGGAAACACATTACAAGTTCGTAGGAAATGAAATGATTTTCAGATGTGTAATTCTACGGCAACTCAAACCTAATAGTGTGGAAACTGGTCTTCACAAAAATTGAACCACAGTTTTCCATTTTTCATGTTTCCCAAACCACAATTGTCCTCGTCTCCTCACCTTCTGACGACGCAGAGAGAGTCGTGCACGGAGCGCTCCATCTCGTCGAGCATCGTGTCGTTCGCTCCACTGCAATTTGTAGTGATCAGACTAGAGGTTCAGGGATCAAACTACAATACACAGAATAAAGATCAGTTATAAGACTACATACATTCCAGGGATCAAACAACAATCAACATACTTAGAGATCAGTGATCAGACTACAGTCTAGTCCCGACACACTCACCGGAGGATGATGGAAGAGGCGGTGCGTGCCTTGGTGCCGCGGATGATGATGAGCTCATCATCGGAGATGCGCGTCTGCGCAATCTGGAAGACGGTGATCAGTAATAATTGGAGAGCAAGTGCAACGCAGTAGGCGAACATTGAGTGTAAAAAAAATCAAGATAGACCTGCTTAAACAGAAGCAAATGCAAATGTTAAAAAAATTAAAGAAATAATTGGTATCGATTATCGCATGACTAGGCGAGTCTATCCATTCATCCATCCTCCCTTCACCGTACCTCGTCAGCGTGTCCGAGCATCGACGCCTCGAACGTCTCCTCGCCCTCGAGGTTGGCCAGCGAGCAGCACAGGGTGGCTAAAATAAATATCGATTAATTTATCGATTGATATCAGAAGAAGCTCATTTCTCGATCACTGAAATTACAGTACCTCCGGTAGCCTTGGCGATTCTCTTGAGGTCAGCCTTCTTGCATCTGCGCACTCCCATCGCGCCCGCCTCAGTGAACATCTTCAGGCAGAGGTCGTCGATTCCACCTGCAACGAGAAAAAAATGAATCAATAATGTTAATGCTTATTGTAAACATGGCCAACTAATAACATTTTGTTCTGTTCCAGTGGATAAATTTAATTATTATCGAAATATTAAATTTATTTGTCACTCACCGCTCGTGAGGACGACGTTGGCTCCGGCGGCGAGGATCTTCTCGATTCTCCTCTTGACGATGTCGAACTCCTCCCTTCTGATCGCCTCCAACTTCACCGGGTCGTCGACCACGACGGAGATGCCCAAGTGCATCTTCGCCTGATAAAGTTAGAGTAATAATTAAATTAATATTTGTAAAAAATATATTAAGAAACAAGCCTTCTGAAGCGAGAAGTCGAGGCATGCGATCTTGGCGTCCTTGATCTGGAGGGGCATGCCTGCAATTGAACAACTTGTAACTTTGATAGAAAATCCGCTTAAATCTTTCAATTTTTTTTTTTTTTTATAACATTCTTGGATGCTATGAAGGCGGTCCGAATTCCACGGGTAGATATATTGATTCCATCAAACTCATCTCACCCTGGCAGGCGACGGTGCAGTTGAGGGCGTATCCCTTGATGAGCATCGATTCGCGCGCAGACTTGCCGTGCGCCTTCAGCACGTTGATGGCCTGAAAATATATATTTTAAAATAAATTGTATTTTTTTGTGTAGTAAGAACGAGTGTAATGTTTGTTTTCCAAACTGCACTGGCATGCGAAGATTGGTTTGATCTTTTCGGGAAAAAAAGTTATTGTGTTTTCTCTAATTATTAAGTAACTTGTTTCTTTTGGGTTTCAGCTTCTTACCTTGATGGGGTAGGTGATCTTCCCGGTGGCCGAGTCAGTCACCTTCACCAGTTCTGTCGCTTCCACGACCATCTCCGAGAAGAAGTCCATGTCACTGCAAGCACAAACCAGTTTTCGTGGTTTCACCAAGCCAACTTGTGTTTCAACGAGTCTAGTATACTGCATTTTTCAAAATACAGAATCAACTTACGGGCCGATGATCTTGCTCGACATGCTGGTCTTGGCTGCATTGATCAGCGACTGTCTGCCCAGCTCCTCCACGGGGAACGAGAGATTCTCCTGAAGAAACAATGCTATAAAAATTAGAATAAGAGCTTCTCGTGTGTTTGTGATTTACCTCACCATTTCACCACAGTCGAATTACGAATAAGCGAGTAAGAATAAACTTGGCACTGACATTGAGGTACTTGACTGCCTCCTTGCACGCGAGTCTGTAGCCGTTGATGACTGTCGTGGGGTGAATCTAAAAAAGACAATAATTAGCGATACCAGTCGACAGAAAACCACGAAAAATAAAAATCTTGAATGTAGTGCTCACCTTGTTCTTGACGAGTTCGTCGGCGAGCTTGAGCAGCTCAGCAGCGACAATGACGACGGACGTCGTGCCGTCTCCGACCTGCATTTTCGTAATTATTAAATTTAGTTTTTATTAAAAACCAATAAATAAACGAACCTCCTCGTCCTGCAGCTGGGCGAGCTCGACGAGCACTTTGCCGGCCGGGTGCTCCACCTTAATTTAATTATTGTATTTATATTTTAAAAAAATAATTAGTTACCTCGAGCATCTTGAGGATGGTGGCGCCGTCGTTGGTGATGATCACATCTCCGACGTCATCGACGAGCATCTTGTCGAGGCCGACGGGCCCGAGCGACGTCTTGACGATGTTGGCGATAGCGACCGCCGCCGTCACTGACAACGCAATATTTAAATATATAATAATATTAGAAAAATGATGACAATTTGGTCGATTTACTGCAAAAACCAAACGAAGTAACAATAAATACCGTTCTGCGAGCGGATCGACTGTCCGGTCGTGCGCTTGCCGGTGAGGGCGAGAATGCTCTCTGCTGCCGCTGCCATCTAAATTGATGAATATAATAAAACAGCGGCAATACGAGCTACAACAACGAATTCACAAGGAAAAGATTTAGGAGGAATTTGAAAACAACTTGACGAAATGGCGCAATTTCGAAAGTCTAAAGCGTAATAATGGAATACGCACGAGTAAGACTAGTGCGTGAGGTGGTTAGCTGCAAATTCGGTCAATCAAAAACGTGAATTGCCAGCGAATTTGAAGTTACAACAGGAATCCAGAAGAAAACGCAGAAATCGCGCTCTCGAATCTTCCGTTTCATTACGGTTTTTAGCGTTTAAACGCTGAGCCAGGTCACATCCATGATTTGACGTTATTTTTGACTTCTGATCATTTATTAAATCTCCGTATTATTTTGAATTAATAACAATTTGATCACCTATCCATATCACTTTTTTCTCGAAATACTCACAAATATATAACCAATCCAGTAAATTTAACAGCAAATCACATTTCAGTGTTTAAAATTACTATCCAAACCACAGGAACAATTCCCAATGCAGAGTCAGAACTGTATTACGAATATAATTGAATCAGTTACTCTGAAATAAAAAAAAGCAAAATGTTGCTGTCATCCGCAGGATTCGAACCTGCGCCCACAGAAGTGGACTGCGACCTGAACGCAGCGCCTTAGACCACTCGGCCAAAATGACACGTTGATCCCTCTTCTGACAGCCAGTGATGTAGTGTACTCTCGGGGATGAGTTATGCGTGAGAACAATATGTTTGTTTTTAGTGTCCTGTAAAGCCTAGCGTTGTCCTAATTAAATTGCGCTCTCATATATGACGAGTTCAGCCTCGTAAAATACGCCGAAACATATCGAAACCGAAAGTACATTCCAACCGATCGTCCCTCTATCACTCCTCCTCTTATCTCCATCTCGCTTGTCCTCTCTCTCATAATCATCGCAATACACCCTCTTTCTCCCTCTTTTTCTCCGATTTTCTTTGATCTCATACTCGTTTTTAGGTCCATCGTTCACTTTCTGCAGCAATGAGCGACTCTGCCGACTCTTCACCGTGAGTTGCATTTAGTTTCAGACAAAGTCGACAAAACAACAACAAAAGGTGTCACTTCCGTCCCAATCCTTACATCATTCACTAAGAAAATATTGAGTGCCGATCCTGGTTCAAGTTGTCAAAGTAAAGCTCTTATCTCAAGCAGGTGATAGATCACTCGGAATGGGGCTCCCTTTGTGCACTCTGCTACTCTTACTCCTCGCACGATTGATTGATTGCACTTTGTATCATCTGCTTCTCAGTTCGTTTCTCTTTCTCAGTTAGTGCTTCTTCTCAACTCAAACTCTTTCCCGCCCAAACTGGCGAGTTGGTGAGCCTTTTCATCGGTTTCTGACTTGAAGTCAAGTGCCATCTCTCTCAGTTTGTGGGGTGTAAATTCTCTCGGGAGTCACAATGAACGTGGGAAAAACAGCTGATGGGAAACTCTCATCACTCTTTTTCTCTTGAGTTAAACTTGTTTTTACTCAACTCTCTGTTATTCTTCTACTCCCCTAAATTAGGTTCACTTTGCACTGTCTTTCTACTGAATTTTAGTTCACAGATAATGTCTCTTCCCTTCTCGCCACTCAAACAGAGCCAGAGAGAACACAGAATGAAGAGAGCGAGATCACGGCCCTCCCAGACTTCCAGACTAAAGCTGATCACTGATTATCTGTGTGGACAGCTGCCACTATTTTTCCAAATTCTTCACACATTATTGTTTTGCAAACGTGCAAATCTGTCAATTCTTTTACATTTGTTACCCATTTACATTCACCCCCCCCCTTGTCTCCCCCCCTCATTCCACCCTCCTTCCCTCCTCATGAACTGCCCGTGCTGTCGCGCCGAGCGGTCGGTTTCGCCTTTTTCGATTGATTTTTGAGACCTCTTCGGTGCACGGTAGACACTGTAGGGTACCGTATGTCTCACAGATGCCAGATTGAAAACTCTCATGTATCCGTAGGTCATGTTGTTGAAAAAATTCGAAATTATATTAATTTTAAAAATATTATTAATTTTCGAAATTCCCAGGCGCATCACGATGACGATCTCGAGTGATGACGTCATCGAGGCGAAAATCGAGCCGACCAAGATGGTATTTTTTTCGTATTTAACGGTTCCGGATTCCGGTTCCTTGCCTGTCATTTTCCTTGTCCACCCCCAAGTCTTCAAGTCAAAGTGTGCGCGGGCTAACTGTCCCTAGCTGTAAACATCTTGTGATCGGGGGAGTGGAGGAACAGATGGACAATATGACTCAACAAGATGTTTCTAGAGGGTGGAATGGGAAAAAACGAAGGATTCATTCGTCTTCGTCCCTAAGACCCCTTCTTGATTATGGGTTCGCCACCCCGCAATCTTCCGCCAGTCTTCTCTCGGAAGAAAGTAAGAGACTAGACTCCCTTGGGATTGTTCGAGCTTCGAAAATCTCTATCAGAATTCCCTTTTTGCTCTTTCAACGCGGTCTATTTCTATGGGAACGAATGCGCTCGATTTCTCCAACCAAAGGAATGCTTTTTAATGAAGTTTTTGTAGATCAAAATTGCCAGGATTTCGGCTTGATTTCTCACTCTTGCGCTCCCACTCACTTCTCTCTCGTAGTGTCTACTAGGAGGAGACCTCGTTGAACGGATAAATTATCTTCGAAATCATTGCCGCATTCGTCATCAAACGAACAAAGCGCATCCCTGACAAGGTAAATTAACTGATCTCTCCATTGCATTCCTCTCCAAAACACGATCGTTCTGGATCTCTTATCTCGGTCCTAATGGATTTACTTATCTGATTAGCTTATCACTTGGGTTATCTCATTTATCTCAGTCTCTATCTGACCTGTAACGAGAATTGTGCCAGAACACTCTAGCACGGGTCTCCTGTAAAAGTGTAGGAACGTCTCCTGCAGAAAATTTTTTTTGGTCTTCGATTTCGCTGAAAGTCATTTGCCTAGGTAAAACGAGGCTGAGGAAGACGCCTATCCACTTTGTTTTTCAAAATTTGCATGTTGAAGTGGTTTTTTGACCTACAACTTCAAATGGCTGTTTCTCGCTTCGTTTTTGACCTACAAAGTTCTAACCGGCACAGGTCGATCCGAAATAAAGTTATCTACAGATAACTCAACTGAGGGTACGGTCTAAAATTTCGTCTTACATGAGTAATGCATGAAAAACGCCTTTTCTGAGTACTTTATGCAAATTTTCTCGAATCTTTCCTCTAAAGGGTATGCATTTTATATTCTATATCGATTCCCCACTCCAACCTTGAGGTAACCTCATGTTTCATTTGCCATAACTCGGGACCCCCGATAGTGCTACTGTACAGGGGAATTCTGACTTCTCTGGACTTTGAACTATTTTCTCAACACTGTTCTATTCATATCTCGTCGCAAGCGTATGCAAATTTGCAAACTGACAATACCCGAATCGATCCTCTCGACGAGCCCGACAAAAAAGTCTTGGTCGTCCGAAGCGTCAAATTTGACCGTTTTCAAGATACGCCTCATGAATGTTTTGCACTGAGGAAATAGTGAAAATGCGTTATGAATGTATTCGAAGATTTAACTCGAAAACGGGCAAGTTTGACGCTTCGGACCACTAAGACTTTTTTGTCGGGATCGTCGAGAGGATCGATTCGGGTAGGGTCAGTTTGCAAATTTGCATACGCTCGCGACGAGATATGAATAGAACCGTGTTGAGAAAATAATTCCAAGTCCAGAGAAGTCAGAATTCCCCTGTACAGTAGCACTATCGGGGGTCACGAGTTATGGCAAATGAAACATGAGGTTACCTCAAGGTTGGAGTGGGGAATCGATATAGAATATAAAATGCATACCCTTTAGAGGAAAGTTTCGAGAAAATTTGCATA
>LS561837.1:149515-189126 GCA_900490775.1 Pristionchus maxplancki
CCCCCACTCACTCCCCACCCTTCCCCGATAGTCCTTGAGCGTATTGTCCGTTTCTTCTCCCGCACTCGCTGACTCAGCCCTTTCTGGTTCCATTCTCTGACCCACTCTCTCACTTTCCCTCGGTCCCTCACCTTCCTCTCTTACCACTCCCTCACAATCGCCTTGTCTCTCACTGCAAGCGCTCGCGATCACATGATTGAAGGGGAGAGAGGGGAGAGGAGAAGAGAAAGAGAGGGGGAGCGTATTCGAAGACTTTCGAAAATACTGGCCGAGCCAGGGCGAGGAGTGGGGGCACTTTCGAAAATGATGCTAGCGATAAATACCCTGTGGTCGAGATGCAATGCAAAGAATGCGATGAACAAGTGGACAAGACTAAGATCGATCTATCGATCGATTGAAGAATCAAGAAGATTTGCAGAAGATTGTCGACTTCCCATTCCTCTTTCCCAATATTCGGCGCTTGCATTGGTGGCCTTTCTCCCCTCCCAAATCCCCCCTGGCAAGCCCTGCTTGCACTTGAACGAATGAACACATTGAGTAAGAGAGAAGAGACTGTATTTACAGTTAGGCGTTTGCCTTTCATGGAATCGTGCGAATATTATGTACAATCAATACGAGTAAATATGGAATATCACGGGTCATTTTTTTTGTTGCCTCTACGAGTAAGGCAAGAATAAGAATACTAACGATATCTAGATAACCTCAAGGACGGGAGTGCCATCAGTAGTGATGCAAAGGCGGAATCGGCCTGGATTGGCTCTAATAGTCACTAGGAGAGTGGAGATCTTGTCCGTGATGGAATCGGCCTTTCTAAGGGTCTCAATCTCACGGGCTAGTCTGGCATTCTCCCGTTGCAGCTTCTGATTGGCATGGGATAGCTGGGCGACCTCTTCTGATAGTCTCGACGTCTCGTTCTTCTTCATCTCTCTGTACTGCTTCGCGTACACGGCCATCTTCGAGTCGCTCTTCGATCCAGACGGACGTCCTCGTTTGCGCACCTCTCCTGAGTGGTCGTGCACCATCTGTACCTTAGGGACGACGGCCGGGCGGAGTCTGTAGACGGGCTTCTTCATGGGTGGAGGAGAGGGCGAGGGGGACAGTTCTTCCGATTCTGAAGAGCAAAGGTTATTGAATGATCGGGGAGGCAGAGAATGGAAGTGAGAATAGGTATTGGATGCGGGCAACTCACCATAGGGGATGTCGTAGTAGTCTGCTCCATCTTGAGTTTCTTGGACGTCTTCCATCAGGGCATCGGCGGCGGCCTCGGCCTCGACGGAGCCCACAGCGGTGTAGTCACTGTATTCACCCCCATAAGCCATACACTCAAAGTCAGACTGCCACGTGGGCAGGTAAGTCTCCATCAGCGATTGTTCGTACTGAGGGGAACAGGGCAGGGGATCATTACCATTCGAGGAGGTCTCGAAGACTCCCGTCGAGTCGTCGGTCGCTTCGGAGGAAGGGCAACTATAGTCATCGGATGAGGCAAGGAACTCAGCCCGAGAGGGACTGGTCGGCAGGTACTGGTCCATCAGGGACTGTTCGTAATCGGGTGAATAGAAGACAAGACCTGCCTCGGAAGGAGGACTGCACGAGAGGTCCTGGTTCCATGAGATAGAATCAGAACTGAAACAATTCGCCATCATTACTAGGGGTTCGTGTGAGCGGGTGAGCACAAACGACGAGTCAGTAAGAACGATTGAGAGGGCGAATGAGGAAAGAGGCAGGGGAGGCACGAGACGCGACGCGCGCAACGCGTCCCTTTCCGAAGATTTTCGAAAAGGAAGCAAACATGCACATCATAACTTGAATTTGAAAACTTGGACGTTTGCCAAGTCGTGGATTCTTTACTAAAAAACCATAATTTTTGAAATAACGAAATTTGTGGTGCACCAAATAGTGAAAACGAAATACGATAATCATTAAAATCTAAATTTAAGTTTAGATTCGGTCAGTAATTTACAACTCAAGTGTGCATGCACTGTCCTTTCCCTCACTGCACCAGGCGAAGCGAGAGAGATTCACAACATGTCATTCTGGCCGAGTGGTCTAAGGCGCTGCGTTCAGGTCGCAGTCCACTTCTGTGGGCGCAGGTTCGAATCCTGCGGATGACAGCAACCTTTTGCTTTTCTATTTATTGAAAATTATTTGAATTTTGCATAGTTCTTCTACGGGCTTCTATTTATTGCTAGCCTTTCTTTTGCGGTATTTTTTGAGGTGAAGAGAATACAGAAAAGTGACAGTGAAAAGGATTTTTTTTAAAAAGTTCGAATACTGAAAGGAAATTAGGAAAAAATGGTCAATGTAATTAGCCAATAATTAAATGAAGAAAGCCTTTCAAAACCGGTGTCTATGCCAATGGATGACAAGAGGAGGGTTGAAATGTGAACGGAACATCTAACACGCTGTACAGAAATGTGATGTTCTTCATTCATGCGAAGGCTTTACACTGGGTCTTTGCACATCGAAGCCATTAACATTTATTATTTTTAAAAAATACGAAAATGGTGTAAGGAAAACGCATCTGCAATTTTCCATGTCTATTTTGATTGCATTTGTCTTTTTTATCACACTCCAGATCACTTTGTAATTCGCTTTCAACTGCATCATTAGGATTATCATTTATCGTTTTTTTTACAGATTCATGTACATCGTTAAAACAAGGAAAGGTTTGGGTCTACAACGGCCAGGGACTATCTCGATTCGGGGTTCAGAATCTCTTCACAGCTTCGCCTTGGCGTTGACGTTCTTGAGGATGGCGGACAGCTTCTGGAGCAGCATGATGTTGCCCTTCGCCTTCACCTTGCCCGACATGAACGCCTGCAATTTCGAATTTTTAAACCTCCCGCCATTTCCAGATCGTTTTGCAAATCCTCTTGAAATTACCAAATTTTTGTATTTTCTATTGTTTGGGCGCGAATTCAAATTCGAACCTTGACGGGGTCGAGCTCGCCGGCAGCAAGTGCAACGAAGACGTCATCTTCGATCGTCACAGAGACATTGGGCTGGAGAACATTCATGATTTATTTTCGACATTTTTGTTCGATTCTCTGTTAGATGATCTCCGAAAACGTGAACGGATATTCAGAAAGTAGGGAATAATCACCTTGGCGCCTCCCTTGGGGTCTCCCTCGTACACGTCTCCGGGAGGCGACTTCAGGTCCATCGCTGCAAAGATTTGAATTACTATCCACCGAAAATCTGCTACCGTAACCCATCGACTACCGTATCCCCAAACGACCGTACTGTATTTGGCGGCGGGCTTGCCGTCCTTGAGGATCTCATAGACGACGATGCCGTTGACCTTCTTGAGCTCGGCCTGCGTTTATCGATTGGTTACTGTATCCAAGATTCTGCTTGAAAGGTCAGTTCTCGATCAGCTCTCGAGGTGCAGCAGGATTACGGTAGTCGACGCATACCTGGTTGTTCGGCAGCTCCTCTTTGATCGTGTCGAAGAGCGTGGCGGAGATTATCTCGGGCATGGCTGAACATCGCGACAAATTTTTTTTAAAATTCAAACCATCTCACAAAATAACAACAACGTTTGCAATGAGCGTCCATGATTCGAAATAGCTGATTCTACTCCTTATCCCTACGTGGCAAGTCACTACTCTGCTAAAAGGGTCACGGCAAGAGGAATAGGCGACTCTTGCTAGGGGAGCGGTGGAAATGAGCAGAAAGGGAGAGGAAAGAGGGGTATTGATAAGAGAGCGACGCGAGTGGAATAGACTACGCGTGGTCGTGAGTGATGGAACGAGGAAACACGTACTATCCACCCCGCTTTGACTACAAGGTGCAGAGGAGGGGAATCAAGGTATTAGCTCTGACTGGCTTTCATAGACTTATTAGAAACTCAGGAAGAAAATCAGGAAGAGAACCCCTTGGCAACGCCTGCAGACACCCCTCAAAGTAACTCTTTTATCCCCTCTTCCAACTGTTATGCACAGAAATCTGTCCGATAAGGCGGTCCCTCAAACACGAGCGTGGTACCCTTCCTCGCGTCACGATGATACCCCAGTGATACTCCTCGGTCTCTCCGATTCACGTGATCTCTCATCGCACTGTTAGGGATCGCCGCCTGCCCGAGATCATAATGTAGGGTAGCCGCGAACTTTGGTGGCAATAACAGACGAGGAATGCCCTTGCTGGCTGTTGCAATCCTTCCTTCATACTCGAAAAGACGGCCGATCTGGATTCTAGTTGGGTTTGGTTCAATAGTTCAGCAAATCAGACGTGACTAGAAGATCAGTTGAAGCGATTCGGCTTTCGATTGGATAGATATTGTCAGGGATAAGGAGGCTGGCTAGTCGTTGCTCTTTGCGCACTGCTTATCTGCACGTCATGAGAAGCAATACGCTTGGCGATATCAGCCGAATGTTCTTGATCAGACCCCATTAAAGCCATGATTCTGCTGTATTTGGTGAATAATTGTCGGAAAGAAATCGGTAAAAAACGTCTACATTTGCTACTGCACTGATAGTGAATAAAACATGAATTTTATAGATGCCAATATTTATACAATCTACAAGAGAAGTGTACAGAAAATCAGATGATGGTGGCGGGTTATCGATTGATTGCTACAGTAATCTACAGTTTCGCCTGTCCTCTTCCGGTCTTTCCGTGCAGGAGCATATAGCCATTGGAGACGACAGTTTTGCCCGTTTCCTTGACCTGAAGAGGGAATGTGATGAATGCTAAGATCATAACTCTCTGTTGATAGCGTTTCAGACAGGAACTTCTCATTCTAAAATTGAAAGACAGATGTACAATGTACGTGTTTCACAATCAATATTAGTGCACTGGACTATTTACTTTCTCAATGCTGTTGTGGAAACAATTTTGGAAAATATCACATGAACTGTTTCATCTTTCAAACCTTACCTTTGTCTCGAACACAACCCTGTCTCCCTCGTCCCACATGTGCGTCTCGAGCGTCTGTCCGGGAAGGACGGGAGAGGTGAAACGGACCTGCAAAGGGATCAAAGATCAATCCAGCCCAACCCTTCTGTCGAAAGATCAAAGACCACACCTTCATGGCCTTGAAGAGCGTCGCGTCGTTGTTGGCGAAGGCGTTGAGGACGTGGCGAGTGGCGAATCCCATGGAGCAGAGACCGTGGAGGATCGGCGTCTTGAAGCCGGACATCTGAAGAGATCAAAGATCAAAGACCGCTTTGCGATCACTCCAGAGATCAAAGATCAACTCACCGTTGCGAATTCGGGATCGATGTGCAGCGGGTTGAGGTCGCCCGAGCCCATGCGATACAGGGCGGCCTGCAGTTATTTTGAGTGTAATTGAGTTACGCCCGGAACGATAAATACCTGATCGACCGAGGTTTTATCCGAGAGAATCTTGTCGGCGGGTCTCTTGGGGATCTCGGCTCCCTTCTTCTCGTGAGGCGAAGTGCGCGCGCCACCGAAGTTGCCCGATCCGACCTGAGATATTAGACAATTTGTTTGAAATAGACCTTTAAAAATTCAGCAATTGCCTATGTAGCTAGCGGGAAAATCTTCACATACGTTTCACTTGCTTCTTATATTCTAGCGTCTCTTCAGAAACTAATTGCTCTAATAATTTCCAATAAGAATGAATCCTCACCTGGAACGTGCCGAACTGCTGCATCGCCAGCTTCTTGCCGCTGTTCGCGTCGTACGTTGTGACTGCAAATCGATTACCGTAACCCGGAGAATCGCTGCGGGACGCACGATCGATACTACCGTAATCTTCCACTCAGGACTCACTCTCGCTCATGATCAGCGCTCCTGATCCCTTGTCGAGCACGTCGACGACGCGCGTCTCCGAGCGAAGAGAAGCCTGAGAAATCGATATTTACTGTATCTAGAGGAAATCGATAATCATTAGGATACAGTAATCCTCAATTTCCCTTCAGGACCCACCTCGGAGGGCAGGGGGCCGTACAGCTCAATGTACTGATCTCCGTGAAGGATGCGCGTGAGGTCGAATTGAATGCCTGAATAAGGGGTCTGTAGGTGATTGATAACTGAATGCTACCGTAATCTTATATTTTCAATTCGATACCGTACCAGGCCAGTCGAGAATCATGTTGGCAAGCAGTCCAGGGGCAACAATGTAGGTGGGAAGTGGCATGAATCCATCAGCGCCCTCGTACAAGTAGCGAATGTCCTCTTTCGCTTTGCAGCCGACTGAAATTAAAACCAAGATTTCAGATATGTTTCACTCTTGTTTTATCTATGGAGGAGTCAGTGAGGATTAATCAGCCTCAGCCTTGTTCTTTCACAGAAAATTTCCCATAACGAAGCGTTCAAAGGCGCTAAATTGCAATGCCTATCTAGTGTGAGAGCTTGGATTCAATGAACGAACCTCCAAGTGCGTAGATGATCGCATCCCTGGTTGTGTACTCGAACTCGACGGGGTCCGGCTTGTGCTCCTTGGCGAGTTTCGCGTCCATAATTGCTGCAATTTCCTAGTTTTGGCTATTTGTTGGGTAAGGAAAAGTTTAGAAAACGACGTGAAAGTGAATGGGAAATAGGCAGAGTGAGAGTGGGGAAGGGACAGTCGATCAATGAGCGTTGTTATCAATAGACAGTTATTTGGGAAAATCATTGTATGAACAAGTGCCATTTCTTGTAACGAAAACGTGCTGTGAAAACAGCCCATGCGCGGTTCGATTCTAGCAATGGACTCGGCGAGAGAGCAGGCTGATTCGAGAGAGTGGCCAGCCACTATCAGCCGAGTTGAACAGCGTAGTTTGTAGGTGGGTACAAGGGACACGCGCGTGGTTTGAGATGGGGAGGAGTACTCTGTATGGCTCAGCAAGGAAGGGGGAGTCCAGGGGGAATGTTGAATCGATGACAGAATCGATGATTTTCTACAATCCGTCTGTTCTTTCCATCTACTTGCTAGCAAGGGAGCACGTGGACCTCGGAGCCGCGCCGTTGGGTACTTTGTAGGGTAGTGTGGTCATGATACCGAGAGGTGAGACGTAAACAGACACTTCTTTGCACAGTCAGTGCACCTTTTCTGGCACTGATTAGATCAAATAATTTATCGAGGGGCCGGATGCAAGAATGAATGAACGATCTATCGCAACCTAGAATTCTCATCTTCAGTTCACTTGCAGAATAATGTATCCGTTTGAGATGACTGTCTTGCCCGTTTCCTTCACCTGAGAAAGAAGTAATGAAGGTAGATACAATCTAATCAATAATCATACCTTCGTCTCAA
The DNA here is from genome assembly GCA_900490775.1 of Pristionchus maxplancki. Lineage (NCBI taxonomy): Eukaryota > Metazoa > Nematoda > Chromadorea > Rhabditida > Neodiplogasteridae > Pristionchus > Pristionchus maxplancki. The sequence goes on from LS561837.1 coordinate 156,717, forward strand.
ACACAATTTTATCTCCCTCATTCCACATGTGTGTCTCCAGCGTCTGCCCGGGGAGGACGGGAGAGGCGAATCGGACCTATCAAGAGATCAAAGATCAACTTCTCAGGGGCTTGATTACCTTAATAGACTTGAGCTGCGTCGCGTCATTCTCTGCGAATGCCTTGAGCACATGCCTCGCAGCGAAACCCATCGTGCACAGACCATGGAGGATCGGCGTGTCGAATCCCGACTTCTGCAGAGATCAAAGATCAACCTTTTCAGAGATCAAAGATCAAACCTTCGCAAATCCGGGGTCGACATGCAGCGGGTTGAGGTCGCCCGAGCCCATGCGGTAGAGGGCAGCCTGTAGTTATTGTGTACGTTATTGGATTACGCTCGGAACGATAAAATCCGTAACGCTAGCTCTTGAAACCCAACAGTACCTGGTCCTCGGACGTCGCTTCCGAGATGATTTTGTCCGCCGTCCGCTCAGGGATCACGGCGCCCTTCTTCTCGTGAGGAGACGTGCGAGATCCGCCGAAATTGCCCGCGCCGACCTAGAATCGAAGAGAAATCAACGGGTTTCCTGCTATTTTGATGAAAAAGCCCATACACCAACCTGGAAGGCGCAAATCTGCTGCATCGCCAGCTTCTTTCCGTTGCTTGCGTCGTATGTTGTGACTGAAAGAATACAGTACTCCAAACAATCGTTTCGGGACCCATAAATCGATACTACCGTAACCGACTCACCCTCAGTCATGATCACAGCGCCCGATCCCTTGTCGACAACGTCGACGACTCGCTTCTCCGAGCGAAGCTTGCCCTGCAAATCAATAATCACCGTATCCTCCTGATTCCGCTCGAGACCAACCTCCGCGGGAAGCGGCGCGAACATTTCGATGTACTGCTCGCCGTGAAGGATGCGCTGCATGTCGACCTTGAGTCCTGCGAGGAATTGGGGGTACTGTAGCTGCTTACGGTCGTGAAATCGATAGGCTACCGTAATCGATGGATACCGTACCTGGCCATCTCGTCAGTCCGGTCGATTTCATTCCGGGAGTAACAATGTAGGTCGGCAGAGGCATGAATCCATCGGCGCCCTCGTACAGATATCGAATGTCCTCTTTGGCTTTGCAGCCGACTGAAATGTATTTCTGGAATCAATTATGTTTCACCTAGTGTGAGAGCTTGGATCCAATCAGCGAACCTCCAAGTGCGTAGATGATCGCATCCCTGGTCGTGTACTCGAAATCGACGGGGTCCGGCTTGTGCTGCTGGGCGAGCTGGACGTCCATTGCTGTTATTATTGACGAATTTATTCGTCATAAAGTCGTTAGATGATGAAACAAGAAAAATCGACGAGACGTGCCCAATACAACGCGAAAAGAAGGGAAATACGAATATGATTCCCACAACAACGATAACAGTCGCGATCAGTGAGAGACCACGCTATCCCGAGAGAGTATTGACCGCAGCAGTCTCTTATCGCGCTGTTATGGAACTGCTAGAGGGAGTAAATTGCCGAGAGTCAGCCCATTGAATGAGCATGGGCAGACGCGCCACTCGAAGCATTGCTGGGTGGTGTGGTGTGTGGAAGATGGAATCAAGCACTGGCAATGAGATAAGCCTATGAAAGAATATTACTTACTTTTAGCACTCAAATATTCTTTGATTGGTCGGATAAAGTGATAAAGAGCGTCGAATGAAATCATAGTGGAATTCGATTTCAAACCTGCATCTTACAATCTTAAAATCTTAGGATGAAGATTCTGATAAATAAAAGGAAACCGTCGCAGATCAGGACAAGAGTGAGGAGAAGAGAGTTGACAACGATTGAATCTTCCAATCTCTGTTCATGTTCAATCTGTTTGCAATGTGAGCAACGCATTTGTTTTCGGTCCGAAAACCGGGTTTTATCTTTTTTTTGTTTAAAATACCATCGTATCACCAAACGAGATCCTTTCGAAGAGATATGTTGTTGAAAGGAAATGAATACCCGCAAATAAGCCGCAGGAATTCAAACCCAATCAAAACAAAAATCTCCTTTTTAATCGACCTTCGCTGGATGCACGACTATACACTATTGTGATGAACTACTAGTAATTACAATTGTGAGATCGGTATTCAGTACTCTACTAAGAACAAGGGAACCAGATAAAAAAGGGTGACAGGTAAAAAATAAAATAAAACCAGATTACTAAAAATAATCAGTATTTTAGAGAACAGGAACGCATAAAAAGGGGAACACCAGATTCTACTTCTAACAAGTAACAATAATTTACAAAAGAAAAGCGAATCTACACAAATTTACAGCTTGAAAACCTTGCTCAGACTGGCCCATCACATGCAAAATAAGGAGTTCTATGTTTTTTTATTCTCTAAGTGCTTCCAATATTTTATCTTTGATCTTCGAAAAATTGTCCAAAAGCGTGGCCGCACTCTAAGCAAGTTTGTCAAGCCGCACCCGTACTTAATAAGTTATATACACATACTATAAAAAACGCATGCACCCGGTATCTCTCTACGGACCGGCGAGTGCCTTCTTGAGTTGTGCTGCAACATCAGCCTCGGCTACAGCCTCGCGGAAGGCAGCCTGGTATGCTGAAGGAGATTTTATTAGCATAGTGCAGTAGGCCTATCTATGTCAGAAAGATAACATGGCACATCTCCCTCCCTTGCCTTGAAGGAAAGAAGGAAGGCGGTACAAACCAACAATTTTTACCTTGATAATGAGGATTTAAGATGAAGACAATCGCGAGTGTGAGTCCAAGACACATGATTGCCGTGCAGATGTGCCCAATTGCATTCGCGTGAACGAAGGGAATGGTCTTTACATATTTCCAACTCCAGGACTTGTTCTGAATGGAGTTTTGATCACAAATATTAGTATAGTAAGCTTCGAATTCGAGAGAAGGGCGGCTTTCAATTACCTTTTCTTTTTCAGCAGCTTCTGCTTTCTCTTTCTCTTGTCTTTCTCTTTCCCCGCTTTCCTTTTCCTCCTTCTCTTGTTCGAGTCTCTCTGCTCGCATTCGCTCTCTTTCCTCCGGTTCTGCCATACTTTCCTCCGTGAGGCGACCGTTGCGACGCAGAATTGACAACATCTCCTTCTGAATAAGTTAATTACAAATAACCGATCATGTAAACACAAAAAAACAAGATCATTCGTGACTGACTTCGAACGCTCGTAATTCCACCTTCGCCTCATTCGCCTGGATTGCCGCTTCTTGCTTATCATAAGCCTTTTGAAGATTCTTTATCCATGATTGTATTACAGTATTGACAGTGGAGACTCCGACGATGACGACGGAGAGAAGGCCTGCAAGAATGCACCGTAAACATATACCGATGGGGGGGAGGATAACTGATCATCAGAGATGATTAAAACGATTGAATCACTCACTGATACACGTGAGCTTATCTTCTCTGGCGGTGTGGTTGATGGTTCCTCCCACAACGAAGGTCACTACTGTGACCACGATAGAATAGATTGCCGCCTCAACAACATTCTCTCCCTTTATCTTATATTTTCTCACCACGATCTACTATCGAAAACTATCACTACCACGATCGAAAACTATATACTCACCTTATCTCTGTTGATCGACTGGAGGAGGAGACCGCCGTACCCCACAACGATCACTGAAAGTAAATTCTATTGATTCAGAGATGAAATGTTCTGACTCACAATTAAAGGCAATCACCAACAGCCAATAGATACTCTCCCGGGCAAGAGTAATCTTGAAGTACGCCTTGAATACTGTTAATTACCCAATGATATAGATTGAGCCACGATCATGTGACAAACAGGTCCAAAGAGAAGAATTACCACTGAGACTGCGTTTCCGTTGAGCCGTTCAACGTCAGTAGTGATTGTTCGATTAGGCCAGTCCCTCCACTCACTGGGAGTCTAGAAGTAACAAAACTTATCATTGTATCAATAAATATTGTCTGATTGTGAGCTCACAGAAAACCATCTATGCTGATATTCCGAGATACCTATATGGGCATAGCTTGTTCGCCACTCACGATAATCTCCAAATTGTCTACCACATCGAAGTCGATACCTCCCTGAACACCGTCTAAGGTGAAACAGATCTGCGCATCATGGAAATCAAAGGGCATCGCTGCAAACTGAAATTTCACAATCATTTGTTATTTGGTTCACGTTTCGCTATGCTCTCTTTCTCCCATCACATATATAAAGTTCTATCTAACACTCGCTCTACGATTAACCTAATTGTAAACCCCTTTCACATTAACTTTCCTCGGAGGAATCTAAAGTTCTCACAATATATGCCCTTACTATTCTAAAATCTCGCTCTGTTATTTGAAATCTAATAAATGCCGTTGATTTGTCTGAGGAGCTAGAGCCAGTAAAGCAAGAGCGAGTGAATAGATTCACGGGCAGTTTTATTATCCACATGACTTCCCCCCAGGTACGTATTCATCTCTTCCATCCTCCTTAAGAGATGCTTACTCGATGTTTTCATTCCTGCCGCTCTCATTAACTTATTGTTTAATGCACACTATTTTAGAATCTCACTACCTTTTATTCCTAGGGGCCACAAGCTCCGCCCACTTTGTGTTGACACGATTTCGCCAAAAAGCGAGACAGGGGCGCACAAGGCTCATCCTTAACTAAATCCTTAGATCAAAAGCTTGTCATGTAGCTATCCCCTTCCTCTATCGATTGATCGATATCCATATTTTTTTTAAATTTTCGATAAATAGGTCAAAATTCAAGTAGAAGGTCAAGGAAGGGCCGAATTTGTCATTTCCAGGGAAAACGAAGGGAATGGTATGTGATTTTTCAATAATGCCCATGCCAACATTCTAAAGAAAGAAAACCAACAATTCATCATGCCGTTGAATTGTGCGCGATTTTTAAAAGTTTTAGTACGCGCGTAATTGTTTGGTTCCGACTTCCGCTGTTTATCTCTGGCCTTGGCAAAACCTTCTGCAGCGGGGTGGATTCGAGCAAACGAAGTGAGGACACCAAGACAGACGCACTACCACTAAGCCATAGAGGCATGCAATCACTAGCTCTCTAGAGTGTATTTGGCTGCGATGCCTCTCTCTAGGCTCCGCCCCCCGTGCTTAGCGTCTCGACTTCGAGTCTATGACATAGGAGAATGTGCGCGCACCTTTTTGGCTCTAACGCGTCTCAGAGGAAAGATATCAACAAACGGCCAAAAACATGATGTTATTGGGTCCCCGGCGGACAGTTTGGCTAGCGTTTTTACAGAATTCGATAATATCTCCGATCCACCTTGTGGCCCCTATTTATTCCTCCTAAATCGCTGATAACCATTGTTTTAAAGAACCATATTCACACGAATTCCTCTCGAAATCAAAACTTAAATCGGTAGCACTCTTCCAAGAATATTTATCATCGCTTTCCCTCCTCAATTTTCCCCAAAACCCAGTCATTGACAACTGGCTTTATCTATGACCTCCACCTCCCTAGCAACATATGGCGACGTAGGGTATACAATGTATTGAGAACTAACTTTCATTGCCATAGTGGTAGAGATGGATAGATCCTGTTCCATTTTGTAGAGTCCTTGGTAGTTCACCTGAGAATATTGGGACTTTCCTAGTTCCGTGCCAAGCCCCGACCCCTTGGCTCCTCCCCATTAGCAAAGGGGCGGACTCAGGATATGAGAGGCTAAATCTAAGCCTAAGCCTAAGCATCTGAAAACATCTTAGCTGAATGCTCCGTCTGGTTGTAAGCGACTAATCACAAGGTTTCGTCAAGGGGAGGAGCCAAGGGGGCGGGGCTTGGCACGGAACTAGGAAAGTGCCAGAATATTTGAAGATTTCTAATTACATATTTTTTTGCAATTAGACTTGAACACACACTTGTTTTCGCTCTCTAAAAACACTGATTAATATACAAATAAGCTGAAACTTACAGTGCTTCTCACCGATCCTCCGATGGGAGTGATGGTCCTGCAATTAGCGTCTAAAGTTTACAATCAGCAAGAAAAAAGGAGAAGCAGACTTACCCGAAGCAACTAAAGAGTTGCGGGAGGAGCAGATCTTTAATTTCGATTGAGACTTCCGTCTGTCCGTCAAAAATCATTGGGTCCCAGGTAACGTTCGCATTTGTGATGTTCTGAAGAAATAATCTTTTATGATTTTCAGAAAAAGTACTTTTGAGAAAATTAAGTCCAACTCCCATGGTTTCCGAATATTCTTTTTTATTTTAACTTTTGACCGATACATTTTAGACAAAAAAACATTATCATTCATATATGAGCCGTTCGTGTCAGAATCGAGCAAGGCTTGGCACAGCTCCAAAAGGTCGATTCTCTGAAACTCTGGGTTTTGGGGTTCTTGAGGGTGCTGATGACGATAGGGATACTCATTTTCCATATTGAGCCTCCGTTGGCTCCAGATGGCGTCTCGTCGAAAACTGTTTTTGCTGAATTTCTCCGTCCACGAGATCGCTAAAATTAAGAGAAAATGTTTCCCGGGGCAGAATTTAACGCTGATCACGTCTGTGTACTTCATTTTTTCATAATTTTATTAATAATTAATGAAACTACAACTCTTTGCTCAATCATTTCTGTGTGGTCCGTCATGGCTAGATCGGACCGGAATGGTGAGATGAATTCATTGTTAAAATTTCAGCCAATTCTACCATCCGATCTCCGAGAAAATCAACTTACAGTGTAACCGGCTTGTTAGTAAATTTGGCCATCGTTCCCTTGTTTATCGGATTCCTTTGATCTACCCGAGTCTCCTCTTGTTTACCTCTTCCCTTCCCTGTCTGCCTGTCTGCACTCTCTCGTTTTCCTATGCTCTCTCTCCTCCCTCGAGATGGAGATTCGGGTAGATCAATGGAATCCCATAATCAAGAGAACGATGGCCAGATTTACTTACAAGCCGGTTACACTGTAAGTTGATTTTTTCAGAGATCGGATGGTAGAATTGGCTGAAATTTTAACAATGAATTCATCTCACCATTCCGGTCCGAGCTAGCCATGACGGACCACACAGAAATGATTGAGCAAAGAGTTGTATTTTTAATAATTATTAATAAAACTAAGAAAAAATGAAGTAGACAGACGTGATCAGCGTTAAATTCTGCCCTGGGAAACATTGTGGCTTAATTTTAGCGATCTCGTGGACGGAGAAATTCAGCAAAAACCGTTTTCTCGAGCGATCCGAAAAAGGTGCGATTCCGCCACTTCGTGGCTACATCGCAACTTTTTCGGATCGCTCTCGGCCTCACGAGCCTTTCACAAGCGCATCGCAGGCTTCGCATGAACTTGGCGCCCTCTCCACATGTAATTCCGATTCCCCTTTGCTTTTTACATCCTTGAAATAAACCGAATCTGACCCAGCGAACCATTTTGGAGTACGGTAATTATCGATTGGTGATGAAATGCGCGATAATCAAAAATCTGACCTACAGAACCGAATCTGATCCAGCGAACCATTTTGGTGTACGGTAATTACCGATTGGTGATGAAATACGCGATAATCAAAAATCTGACCCACGAAACCGAATCTGACCCAGCGAACCGATTACGTTATCGATTATTTTTAAGTATGACGAAACTGTTGGTTGGTTGTGCGAGCAGTTCGGTGAAGAAAACGACGAAAACGGCGCGAAAAACGGGTTTGTACGCGTGGATTTCGTCATATTGCATAGTGATGATGAAATAGTTATCGATTATTTTTTGTTTTTTCTTGGGAAGTCGATTGGTACCAGACATGTGCTTGGGCGATGGCAAAAAGGTCGATTTTGAGGGGTTGCGAATGGAGCGCGGCAGACAGACAAACAAGCAAGCAGACAGACAGACAGACACCGTGACATACATTCAGACATCTCGATATTATATTCATTTATAAGGAATTGCTCACCCAGGCCAGACCGGCTTCGTATTGGAGTCCCTTTACTGGCTCATCCTGAAATTCCACTTTGATCTACATACTATTGAAATAATATCTCATTTGTCTAATGTAAGTGTCTATGAGCGTATCTCAATTGTAAACTAAAATTGATCAGTAAATATTCTTATTTAGTTAGAGTGATCAGTGATTTGCGGAATGAACCCACCACTTTATTCACTTTGAGGTAGGTAAGACGAAGAGACGCAGTCAGATCTGAAAATTATCGACGCTAATCCCCCAAAACTGAGGAAAAAAATTCACGTACTCTTGTTCTGAAGGTACTTCGTTCCAATTGCTTTGATCTTGCCGATGGCATAATCGTATAAATCGTCTGGGGTATCTGAGACGGTTGGAGAAGAAGGGCTAGGGCATGAATCAGTATTCGAGGTCGACTGTTGAATGGGGAGGGGCACAGCGGTTAGAGTACTACCGGGAGGAATGAGGCTTGTACGCTTTCCGGACTGATCGTACTGGAAGAACTGCCTGGCCACTTGATGCCTAGCATCAAGAGGGGGATTGGAGGAAACCGGGGGTTGGTAGATAGAAGTCGGGGGAAAGGCGACCGGGAATGGAATGGGCTGGGGAAGTGGGGAACAGGTACCAGTACGGGGATCACAAAAGATCACTGCTCCGACGATATAGACTAGAAGAACTATCAAAGAGCCGACGGTGATATTCATCGTTATCGGTAAGTAATTGTAACTGTAAAATATATATTTGCAACCTCGAATAATTGAAACAGGCATACTTAAGAGATGAGAAACTTCAGCTGCAAGGTACTCCACGAAAGAAAAGCCTATCCAAATGACTCTTTTTGGATGCCCGAGAGCAAACAGAGGGTGGATACAATGTGAAGACTAGCATGTTGATTAGCCTTAGTAACTCGAGACATATACACATTTACGAATGATCCACAATGTGGAAGTTACTACGAGAATAGATATCTCCTGCACTCATGAATATGTTGCAATATCAAGGCTTTCTGCAAGGTTTTTAAAAAAAAGGATCTCCTGCAAAAACGGAGGTAAATGAATTCTTTTTGTTTTATGAAAATAATTCCGTCTCCAAATTTACTGACACTGAGTAAAATGTGTATCCTTGGTATAATGCTTTCTCTGGTGTGCGCCCCCAAGTTGGAATCAAGCACGATTGGGGGGGGGTTCCAAGTTGCGATCAGGCTTGGGGGCAACTTGGAAACCCGAATGATCTCTCGATTTGCCATATTCTCTCGTTCTGTCTCTTTCTCTGACTATCTCGTCTGGTCACCCAAGTTGGAATCAACTTGATTCCAACTTGGGATACCCCCGATGGGTTACTGTACGCGAGAGAGCGAGAGAAAGAAAGATAGAGAAATAGTATGGGAAATGAAGAGACCGGTCACCCAAGTTGCCCCCAAGCCTGGTCACAACTTGGAACCCCCCAATCGTGCTTGATTCCAACTTGGGGGCGCACACCAGAGTTGTCTCTCTCATCTTCCCCTACCCCTAGTCTTATCCCAATGATTACTCACAGGGAAATAAGTCTACGATTTTAAACTTATCTGTAGACTTTTAAAGTCGCCCCTGGCGCATCTCTATTTCAAAGTCTAATCCATCGATGTCAAAGTCTAATTATTATACTTTTGAAGTTGTAGAGCGGTTAGATGCAAAAAGTGAAGAAGATGGCGGGTACCGAACCCACGCTCTTCGACCTTGTGATGAGCGCTCTAACCAGCTATGGGACAGTTAGCACAACCCCTCGGTTCTCGTCTTTTGATCTCTCTTTGGAAGTTTGAAAAAAATGTTTAGACTTCTAATTCTCTTGCTTAATTAGACTTTGAAAGACTTTGAAAGTCTAATTAAGAAAGAGAATTAGAAGTCTTAAACTAATGCTGTGGAAAAATTGAGGGGAGATTTCCTCCTTTGGTGGAAATTCTCAAAGGAGGAAAAAAGAGGAAATTCAAAATTTGAATTCGCGCGCTTTTCAGTATCTCGCTTCCTCGTGAAGCTAGCGACTTCAAACTTCGATTATAAGGTTCTAAGGGGCAAAATAACCCCCAATTAAATGTTCAAGTCGCTAGCTTCACGGGGAAGTGAGATACTGAAAACGCTCGAATTCAAATTTCAAGTTTCCTCCTCTCCAAAATTTCCACCCCAAAAAATCCTCTTTTCTTTCCTCCATCCAATTTTTCCACAACATTAGACTTATATAGTCGAACTAGATACTTTAGACTTTAGAAGTCGTAGACTTATTTCCCTGTGAGTATCCTTGTCCCTCCTCAGAACCCTTGGTCGATTATCAGTAGGCGTAGCTTTTGGAGATCGCCGAACCGAAAGCTCTTTTCACGATTGACGAAAAATGAGACTCACTCAATTGATTTCGTCATTCGATTGGCCGGTCAATCGAGTGATCCATTCAATCGATTGGCAATCGATTGATTCTCTCGATTAACCCATCGAGTGATGAATTCCCTCATTCACTCACTCACTCCCTTCCTCTCCAATTGAAGCGACCGGTCCTACGATCATTCGATCGACGAAATAAGAGGGAGGGAAGTTAATCGAGTGACAAAGGATACTCGATTGGCTCAATCGAGTGACGATTTGAATACTCATTTCATCAATAATTCGGCGGTCTCTAGTAGCTTTGATGCGGCTCCGTCGGGATTCAACATGTAGATAGTTCGCCCCATACTTTCCCCTACCCCTTGTCTGCGTTATGCATGTGCTTTATTAATAAAGTATTCGACTTCTCTCTCTATCGTCTCGTAAAGTGACACAAGGTTTGATTAATGAGTGCACTGAGAACGCCCATCCACTTTTTAAAGTGAAATTTGCATGATGTACCGGCTTTGGACCAACCACTCCAAAAAATCGAAATTTTGCGATTATGAGCAAAATTTCAACTCGGTCAATTTGACTTTCCGATGTGATTAAACATGCACACTGTTGAAAAGTAACTTATTTCTCCAAAAGTTCATCTCGAAACTTTTTGAACAAAAGAGATCTGGAATATGATTTAATTATCCATTATTAAAACCATGAAATTGAAATTCGGAACATCGAATATCTAAAAATTTCCAATTTTTCGACTCACTTGATTTCGAGTCGGGAAACCCTATTTCCACCCTTAGCAACCTATGTTTTTATAGAAATTTTTTTAAATTTTATAGAAAGTATATCGAATACGTATGTAGATTCCGAATATGGGTCTCGATAGTACTGAGACGTGAGCTGACCCGGGAATACCTCAATGCCGGTTCCAGGACAAATGGTCAACGTAAAAAATTCTTACATCTAACATACTTCACCATGAAAACTTTATACGAAAAGCTCAATCATTCGGCACCTGGTTTTTCAAGGGTGTCGTTATTCCGCAATCTTTCAGAAGGCTTCTGCAGTCTTCCTTCTGCCTTATAAGATGAAGCTCAAGGTCTAAAGCAATACAAAGTGCTTAGCAATGTCAGTGTGGCCAAAATTTTAAGTGTGACCTAGAAGAGATTCGATACCATTTCCAAGGTCGAAATTATCACGTCACAAACAAGCATACCATATAAACTAAATTTGGCTCTGTTGTAGAAGGCGGGTCCATAGGAAACAGAAAGGTCCCTGAAAAAATAGAAAGGACCCTAAAATAAATAGAGAGGTCCCAAAAATGAGAATCGAAAATAGAAAGGTCCCAAAAACGAGTACCAAAAATAGAAAGGTCCCAAAAACGGGTACCGAAAATAGAAAGGCCCCTAATCCTGGTACCAAAATAGAAAGGTCCCAGAAAAAGTGTTGGGAAATAGAAAGGTCCCAAAAAAGTCTTGTAAAATAGAAAGGTCCCAACAACAAAAATAGAAAGGTCCCAAAAATAGAAAGGTCCTTTATTAAATTGCAACTTTTATATTTCCGTTCCAAGTCCCGCTATTTCCCTTGAAAATACAGGCAGGCCTATGAAAGGCTAATGCTGAGAGGCCGAGACTAAGCCTGAGCCTAAGCCGCCTGCGAATGAGATTCTTAACCATCCATCTCCTTTGGTCCGTACCTCGACCCCCACCCCCCCCATATATAGAAGAGCTCGGACACAGCCCTGAATGGTTAGGAATCCCATTCATATATTGCTTAGGCTTAGGCTCAGTATTGGCCTGTCAACATTACCTTCTCATATTCAAGGATATATTCTGTATTTAGCACGCACACCGAACTTTTTTTTCTTCACCGAACTTTGCCGATTTTTCAGTATCATGTTGTTGGGACCTTTCTATTTTTGTTGCTGAAACCTTTCTTTCTATTTTCCAAGACCTTTTTTGGGACCTTTCTATTTTTGGGACCTTTCTATTTTTGGAACCAGGATTTAGGACCTTTCTATTTTGGAACCAGGGTTTTAGGACCTCTCTATTTTAAACGCCTGGTTTTGGGTCCTTTCTATCTCATCGAACCTTTCTATTTGGAAGGACCTCTTTATTTTTCAAGTAAAACTTTCTATTTATTTTGGGAACTTTCTATTTTTTGGGACCTTTCTTTTATTTCAGGGACCTTTCTTTCATTTCAGGGACCTTTCTATTTCCTATGGTCTTCTACAACAGAGCCCTAAATTTGACATTTTTTATTTGTTTTATTTTAAAATCAAAAAAATTTTAGTCTAAAAAATTTGAATGAAAAGTAGGAAAACATTTTTTTAACTTTTACGTTGAAAAAACAACAATTATCATGCATTGTTATTCTTTATGTGTCGTATTTAGTTAATTGTAATCATTATTTGCAAAGAGCAATTTCGTACCTCTCGAATATGAATGACCTTGCTGAACCTGAATTGCCTCCACATCACAATCATGCAATGTCGATTCGGTGATAATTTCCTTTCTCTAGAGAAAGAGTTTAATAGTTCTTCTCTCTCTCTCTTTCTTCCCCATTCTTCCTATATCTCGCAATCCGGTTTGGCCTTGCATTTGCTGAATTCTCTATATTCACTATGGGCGTGACCACACTTGATTACTATAAAAAGCTTTTAGCAGGTCCACTTGCCAAAGCCTCTTTATATCGTGTCACATGTAATCTAAAATTTCGCACCCTTTGTGACTTTCTAAATATTTCATCCATCAACTTTTCGTTTGTAGATGAGAGTACTTGCCGTCATTCTTGTCGTCATCGTCGCATTCGCCGCTGTGGCAACCGCGAGAGGTGGACTGGGCGCTACTGGGGCAAGTGATTCTTTCGCTCTCCTTCGATGATTTAATCACAATTTATTGGTTCTAATCAATTTTCATATAACAAAATACAAGAACATAATGACAATCGATTTCCAGCGCAAGTGAGGAATCAACATATCACCAAATCAGTTCTACCTTCATTCGTATCCGATAAACTTTATCCCCGAGCGTGTTTCTTAGATATCTACAGTACATTATTTGAATATTCGTCAACAGGAAAACATGCAAACGAAAATGAAAATAAACCAAAATTATTGGGATGGGATTATCGAGAAATTATCGGGATATTCGGGATAGAATTGGACACCTTGCCCAGACAACAACAGATCGATTTGTGAAAGAACACACCGACCTTAGAGAGAGAGAATTAGATACTTTATTCTCAATGATATCTACAATTTCGCCTGTCCTCTTCCGGTCTTTCCGTACAGGAGCATGTAGCCATTGGAGACGACCGTCTTGCCCGTTTCCTTGACCTGCAGTTACCATTCGGTCACTGGACATCCCAACAAGAACTCGCCTTCGCTTCGAAAACCACTCTGTCTCCCTCATCCCACATGTGCGTCTCGAGTGTTTGTCCGGGTAGGACGGGCGAGGCGAACCGTACCTGCAAAAAGATAAAAGATCAATGTCGAAAGATCAAAGATCAAAGACCGCACCTTGATCGCTCTGAACAGTCGCGCGTCGTTGTTGGCGAAGGCTTTGAGGACGTGCCTCGTAACGAATCCCATCGTGCACAGACCATGCATTATGGGCTTCTTGAATCCGGCCATCTGAATCCATGACGTCATTCAAGCTCCAAAACCCGGCTACCTCGGCAATTTCCGGGTCGATATGGACCAGATTGAGGTCGCCCGATCCCATGCGGTAGAGGGCTGCCTGCAGAGTTACGATGGTTAGCGAGAGCAAACGTTGAAATACTCGCGGAACAGTAAAATCGAAACACCTGATCCTCTGAGGTCGCTTCTGAGATGATCCTGTCCGCTGGTCGCTTCGGAATGTCGGCACCTTTCTTTTCGTGGGGTGATGATTTCGCCCACCGAACTTGCCTCCGCCGACCTGAATGAGTAATCGATAATTTCCCTGTTTCGAAAATCTTCCGCTCAGGAGCCCGCTGAGCGTTTAATAATATGCAAACAACAGCATGTAATAAATACAAAATCTGTTCAATATGTTCTCTGTTCCTCACCTGGAAGGCGCAAATCTGCTGCATCGCCAGCTTCTTTCCATTACTTGCGTCGTACGTCGTGACTGAAAATCGATTATAGTATGCTACCGTAACCCTTTCCACTCAAGACCCACCCTCAGTCATGATCAGCGCTCCCGATCCCTTGTCCAACACATCCACTACGCGCGTCTCCGAGCGAAGATTGCCCTAAAAATCGATAATTTCGAAAATCGTTAGCTACAGTAATCCTCAAGTTCCGCTCAAGACCTCGGCGGGCAGGGGCGCGAACGATTCGATGTACTGCTCGCCGTGCAGAATCCGGTTCACATCGAGGTCGAGACCTGCAAAATCGATAATTACAGTAACCCTACAGTACCCAAATATTACCGTACCCGGCCATCCCATGATCTGATTTGCCGCCAGTCCAGGAGCGACGATGTAGGTGGGGAGAGGCATGAATCCATCTGCACCCTCGTAGAGATAGCGGAGATCGTCTTTGGTCTTGCTGCCGACTGGAATGAAGGAGATCAAAGAAAGATCATTCCGAGATGAGGATCTACAGTATCCCTCCGACCGTATCCCTCTACCGTATCCTTTCTACAGTATCTACCGTACTCACTCGAGAGTGCATACATGATCGCATCTCTGGTCGTGTACTCAAACTCGAAGGGATCTACAGTGTGTTGTCTCGCAAGTTGCGCGTCCATTACTGCTGGAAAGGTCGGAGATCAAAGATCAGTGAGCTGAACATGCGAAAAACCGATAAACGTTTTATATTACTGCAACTATTAAAAGTAATGGTAATTAGTGTGAAGAAATAAATGAAGGAAGAGTAGGCGACGGACGAATGATGGCCGTACTTGTAGAGAAGGCGAAGTATTCCAGTGAGAAGGGCAGTGTGCGTGTGCAGGAGTGATGGGAGAGAATTCACTGATTGAAGAAATTGCCGACTCTCTATATTTATTCATTCCATCGTTTCTCTGACCGTCTAGAGTGCGTACCTTTCGAAGTGAACATTTCCTCTCCATCCCTTCTGTTCCCTATCACAGACAAGTGGCACAGTTGCCGTAGTGCCACCCGATAAACACGCGTGGAGACGAGAGAGGGAGAGTACTGGAAGAACCTTGTAGGTAGGGGCCACAACGCACATAGCCGAATTCTCACCACGGGGTCAAAAGTGTGTTCAAACTGTTCCTCAGGGACCCAATAACCTCATGCTTTTTACCGTTTGTGAATATCTCATCTCTAACTAAAGCCATGCCACGAAAACCACGCGCGCAAGGCACACCGGGTGAGAGGGAGAAAGCGAGAGGAGAGGGAAAGGGGCGGAGCCTCTCTCGAGTGTGTCTCTCGCTCCCCCCGCCCTCTCGCTCCCCTCCCCCCGCGCTTCTTTGCGCGTGGAGCACAAGCCGGGGAGTGAAGATAAAAATCTGAAAAAATGTCTAAAATCCTAGAAAAATCGAATTAGTCGGATTTTCAGGTTGCGAACCTTGTGCTCTCTCTGGAAATGGGATTTTCGCGGGTTTCGCGACCTAAACCATCAATTTTGACCTACCCAAATATGTCTGGCGCATTTCGCAACCTCCTCAATCGATAGGGGGCCGGAATAGCTATCCAACGCGCTTTTGGACGAGTGATTTCGTTTTGAATGAGCTTTGTGCTCCCTCCGTCTCGCTTTTTGGCGAAATCATGTCAACACAAAGTGGGCGGAGCTTGCGGCCCCTACTTGTAGGTTAGTGCACTAACGTTTCATTCCGCCTCCAGTTTACTAAATAATTGTCTTTGCCAACACTTATGGATACGACAGATTTTCAGACAAAGAACCAAGAAATAATTGTTGATTTCCCTCTACCCTCTACCCTCTTGTTGATTCACTAACGGTGATTCCATTTCACCGTCATTTTCCAAAAAAATGATGCGACAGAAGACTCAGAGAAGTGGTTGTTGATTTCTGTGTATCCTCTGGTTGTGCTGACTGAAGTTCAGGCGGGAATTACAGTAGCTTTTTATGAGGTGCGAAGGCTACTGGACGTCGAATGGGCGGAGCTCAACATTGGTGGCTTCCGATGTTGCTCTGGTCAGCATCTCTAAATCCGTACCACTCTTATCTTTCTGCAACCACTCCTACCGATTAGGCATGGACCAGCGCAATTCCCTGTATCCGATCAATGAGAATCACGACGACAAGGTCATTCGAGACGTCTGGCTGATCAGTCCCCGCCGTATCGAAGATGACGTCATCCAGATGGAAGACAACGACGAGGATGAGAATCTGAGAGACATCGACAGTCTGCGAGATGGCGACGACAATCCATTCCACGCCGCGTTCAATGCCATCTTTGATCCCGCTATTGATGATTATCGGAATAACGTTGGAGATCCGATTCAAACTGAGGGCGAAATCGTGAGTGATGTCTCTGTATTTACACCTTTTTAAATGATATTCAGATGCAGTCAGATCAAGAGTCGTCCCTGGAGCGGGAGAGAGGAGAAGCAATGCTGCGAGAATTGGATCAACAGAGAGCTGAGAGGGAGGAACTCGAGGCCGAGAGGGAAGTCGAGGAGAGGACACAGCGACTCATAGAGGACGAACATGAACACAGAAGGATGTATGACGACTGGATTGAGGAGAGGAACGCCATACAGAGAGTGGAGGACGAACTGGCGATTGCTAAAGCCAGGTAGATATTTCACATTTTATACAATTCTATCCATGGACCATGGCTCAGTGGTAGGGCTGCAGATTCTTTGTATTCACCGGTGTTCCCTTCCCACGTCATCGGGGAGAGGGAGAGGGGGATATTGTCTTCCAATAAATTGATTGCAGACATCGTCAACAGGCTCTCTACCTCAACGATCGCGAGACCGCTCTTATCAGAGAGCAAATTGAGCTAGCCAGAGCCGTGGAATTGGCTGAGATGAGGAAACAGGAGCGCATCAGGGCAACGAAGGAGGCCGATGAGCAACCGTAAGTCGACTATTTGTTATTGTTGCTGTTGTTATTGTTTCCATCAAAACAATCGTTCAGATACTTCCAATCGCTTCGGTACTCTCGCGACTGCTCCATCTGTCTGGTCAAGAATCCCCGTCGGCGCGCCGTGATGGTTGCGTGCGGGCACTTGACGTGCGCACTGTGCGCCGAGCAATTGGCCGATGGAAGAGAAGAGTTCGCCTGTCCGTTCTGTAGAAAGATGACGGGTTATGTGAAGACGTACGAGGAGTGCGAGACACCGCAAGTGCGTCAATGAAATCAAAGTTTTATTTTTGATGACTCTTTCCTCTTGCCTCTTAAAGAAGGACGAAACTCAAACATTGGAAGGGCCAATTCCCTGTGCGATCAGGGCGAGATACTGTGGGGAGGGAGGGGAGAAGGGAAGCGGGTGAGAGCGGCAGAGTACACTAGAGTCCCCTCCTCTCTCCCACCCTCTTCCCTTCTCTGCGTCTCTGCCCACTCTTTGCACCGCGCATCTTGAATTTGCCTGTGCCATGTGGAAACTTTGAGCTCGTTTTTCTCGCTTCATAGTAAAGCTGGAATGTTCTAGCTTTCGAATGTCTCCTGTACTTCAAGGGACCAACCTAACCAGGTGGTCAGATTTTCCCAGAAAATATTGAGTTTCGTCCTCCTTTAAAATTTAAGTTGTTCACCTTTTCTGATAAACCTTTTATTTTGAATCATTCATTTGATCTATGAACAGCAAAAAAATACAAAAAAGGAAAAATAGTTTATTATTACATGGTAAAACAAATTTTTTCAGACTTTGATGCGTTGTTGGCAGAGCTGAAATGCTAGATTATTTTCGAAAATTTAAATAAATACAGTACCGCATCAATCCCGCCGGGCGGCGCGTACTTGTCAGCCATTTTTGTCAGAATCTGGAATAAAATATGATGAACTGAATATTTTATTCAATAGATCGACCTCAACAGGGCAGAAATCGTCCTTGCATCCTTCAACGTACGGAGTTATCACACGGAAGTCTGTGTCGGGCGAATCGTGGTAGATCACCTGTAGACCATCTCATCACTACAGTGTTTTCAGTGTTTGAAATGAGATCCGACAATGAGAAACAAATGCTCACCCTGAACACCTCATCGGTTCCTCCTCCTCTCCTGTCGATGAAGAATTCAGTGATGATAGCCGCCGAGTAGAGAGGATAGCCACCATCTGGAGATCAAAGATCAAGGTCTTCATCACCAAAATTTTTAATTTGTTGGATTACTCCAATAAACTTACTTGTGAGCACCATAGTCTTCGCACCCAGTACAGTGAGATATGCGCCCATTGTAGTATCGTGCTGCAAGTGAATAATGTCAATTTTATTATTTATTGTTCTTTTTTAGATTGTGGGCTGATATTAGGTTGCATCGTCTTCACGTTGTATCTTCTGAACCTTTATTCGCAACTGCATTCAAAATTCAGCAGTTTCACAACCGTACTTTATTTCCATTTACCCTCTGGCTCTGCTCTCTGATCTGATTTAAAACAAGGCATCGTCGCACTCTAGAGTAAAAGGCATGACTGCTTTTACTCTAGAGTGCGCGTCTCTTTGACTTATTTTTTTTTATCATATTATTCCACTTATTGTTGCTTCAATTTCTACATTTTGAATCACAATTCAGGCATGGATCCAGCTGAGCCCCCTCTCTTCGTGGCAGAAGACGTGGACGAGAATGACACCATCGTCATCGACGATCTCAACGCTCCCGATGTTGATGACGTCATCCAACTGGATTCTGACGACGAAGATGGATTTTTCGACGATTCAGACATCGAAGAGGTGAGGACTCTTCGAGTAATCAGCAATAAACAAATTAAATTTTAGATTGCTGATGATGACATTCAAATAATGGAAGCTGATGATAACGCAGCGTCAGTCGTCATGGTTAGTGGTCTAAGATGTCGTGCGATCTCATAACTTACAATAATGTGTTTTTAGATTCCACCGGATGACGTGAACGTTGAAGACAGCGATGATGAGATGAGCGAGGCGAGAGTTTCTGCACGCTCGATCATAAGACTCGACCAAAATTATTTCCAGAATGTCTACTTCAGATTCAACGAGAATCGAGTGTAGAAGAGGCGGACGCTGATGAGGAAACGGATGGAGAGGAACTCGAAGTTGATTTGCCCATTCCACCTTGTGCTATCCGAACGGTGAGTGTGATCTACTTCTCGGTAGAAGATAACGATCAGTTCAGATACCATATACAGAATTAAAATTTGACTACAGAGACTAATCCTAATCGCATTCAGAAACGACAGAAAGCGAGGGCGACGCGCGAGATGAGATGGCTGGAGAGGGTTGCAAGAAGGAAGGAGGCAGCTAAGGAAAGGGCGGAGAGAGAAGAGGTCGAGGCCGGAAATGCAGTGACCGACATAGAGAAGAAGATTGTCCAAGGAGAGAGATCACTGACTGAACGACAAAACCACGATCGTCTGGAGCAGATGGAGATATTGATGATGGAGCATCAATTGCAGCAGCGAAAGAGCATGTAATTTGCATTGTTTCGACCCGAAAAACTATTTTTACGCAACCTTTGCAGGTATTTCAAAAATGTTCAAGAAACGAGGGATCGGGAGGTGGCTCTGGAGAAAAAAAAGGATGGGTTGGAAGAAGCGAAGAGACGAGTTGTTGAGAAGAAGAATGAGCGGATCAGAGCGACTGAGGAAGTGGATGAAGATCCGTTAGTTATCTTATGATGCAATTTTTGCCTAGACGCATTGTCTAGTTAGTTAGTGAACCCACTCATTCTCGACTTCACTGTTCGTTCCACTAGGGTGTGTTGTTCAAAAGGGAAATTGCTGAGTCCACACCAAGTCCAAATTGCAGGTACTTCCAGTCCCTTGCCTACCCTCGAGCGTGCGATATCTGTGGCAGTGAAAATCCGCGCAAACGCGCAGTCATGGTCAAGTGTGGGCACATCACTTGCACCCTTTGCGCTGAGCGACAAGCAGATGAAAAGGGACCCGAGTTCGCCTGTCCGACCTGCAGAACGGTCGGCAGCTACATGAAGATGTTCGAGCAGTCAAGAGCACCGCGAGTGCGCCAGGCAGAGAATGCAACGCGCAAGCGCAATATCGGCGTCAGGACGAAATCGACGAAGATTTCACGTAAATAAGTATGACCAGCTCTTCACAACAATCGATTTCCGTTCCACTTACTCATGACAATTTGTGCCAGTTCGAATTATCCCCGTTCATTGACTGATTAAATATTTCCCTCCTCCTCCTGCTACTCAAAATTCGAGTTCTTTCCACCAACGTAATTATTAGCGGTGAGCAATGTCTTTCTCACTTCACCAATCTGTCGAGAACTTTGCTGTTTACCGATAAAGATGCTGAGAAATCAATAATTCAAAATGGGTGAGCTCACCGACGATACGACGTGGTACTTCAGATTCCTGTAGAAGTGATCGCTATCTTTGCATCCATTCTGCTGGCCATACGAGTCTCTCAGTCGACACTGAAGCACTCCCTTGGCCTTAGCGACGATCTGGAAGAGAACAGAGATCAAAGATCAAAGATCAATTCAGGGAAATGGTCTCACATCGTTGACCAGTGGTCCGCCTCTGATCGTCGGAATCTCAACGGTGAGGTCGTAGCCGTTCACCACGTTGTCGACTGAAAACACTTTATTCGAAACAGCCATCCCGAAATTCATAAAACCCACCCATAATCCCGTTGACCAGATCGATGCCCCAGTCGTTGATCGTTGTCACCTACATAATTAATTGACTAATTAAATATATTCATTAATTAACTACCTTCTCATTGATCTCCTTCGTATAGTAGGGATACCACTCGGTGACGTTGTCTGGGTACCAGATGTTCTGAATTGCGTCAGCACTACTTTCAATTCACTTTTAATTCACATTCATAATTTTCATTTCATCATCACAAGGCAATAATTCAATTTTCTACGTCCAATATCGTGATCCTCACCTCAATCAGCATGTTATCCCAGATCTTGTACAGGTTCTCGAAAGTGATCGCTGAGTCGTCCACTCCAATCGCATCGCGGAGATATTGCAGGGTTTGCTGGGTCTGAAAGGAGGAGTTGATCTTTGATCTTTCATTTTTTCAAGTAAGAAAAGGATCACTCAAACTAGATTCGAAACTAAGATGAGTCACTGATGATGCATAACTGAACCGTACTATTATGAACATCTGTTCCTACGTAATGTTCAATGATAAAAGTGCTGGAAACTCACATAATCCCCATTGGCCTTCTTGTAATCGTCCGTTTTCTGCACTAGCTTCCACAGATCGTCCTGTCTCGGGCACTTCGTTTGCGGGTCGCCAATCTGCAAGGTTGATCTTTGGTCTTTGGTCTTTGATTCCTTGGCCTGCAAGAGACTTACATGATCCATGACGCCAAACTCGGTGTGAATCGGAATCGGGATGAAGAAGGCCGGCCAGCCTTCGACATCTGCAAATATTCATTATTGAATGCTTCTGAAAACGATTTATTTTCGAAAAGTGGGAAATTAGCGACGTTTTGTGTAGAGAAAGGTTGAGCGAAAGTGAGATCCTTACCGGGATAGTCTCTGCCTATTTGCGCCTTAGGCCGCGAGTACATTCCAGCGAGGTTGGCCATTGCGGAGACGACAGTCCGGTTCTTGTCCGTGCAGTGTACGTACATCTCAAATAGAGGGGGTAAATAAGCCGGGGGTATAGCTCAGTGGTAGAGCGCTCGCTTAGCATGCGAGAGGGCTGGGGTTCAATTCCCCATACCTCCAGGAGTTTTGCTTGCATTGGTATTTATTTTCGACACATCATTGGGCAATTCTACTAATTGTTCTAGTGAGATACGTAAAACAACCGGGGGTATAGCTCAGTGGTAGAGCGCTCGCTTAGCATGCGAGAGGGCTGGGGTTCAATTCCCCATACCTCCAGGAGTTTTGCTTGCATTGGTATTTATTTTCGACACATCATTGGGCAATTCTACTAATTGTTCTAGTGAGATGCGTAAAACAACCGGGGGTATAGCTCAGTGGTAGAGCGCTCGCTTAGCATGCGAGAGGGCTGGGGTTCAATTCCCCATATGTACCTCCATAATTTTTGCTTGCCATTGGTATTTCTTTTCGACACATCATTGGGCAATTCTACTAAATATTCTAATGAGCAGCTTAAAACAACCGGGGGTATAGCTCAGTGGTAGAGCGCTCGCTTAGCATGCGAGAGGGCTGGGGTTCAATTCCCCATACCTCCATAATTTTTGATTGCCATTGGTATTTCTTTTCGACACATCATTTGGCAATTCTATTAATTGCTTCAATGAGATGCTTTACTCAATCGGGGGTATAGCTCAGTGGTAGAGCGCTCGCTTAGCATGCGAGAGGGCTGGGGTTCAATTCCCCATACCTCCAAAAGCTTTTGCCTATTGTTGGTGATTCCTTTCAGCGCATTTTATTTGCAAATCGATTAATTGTTCTAATGAGATGCTTCACTCAATCGGGGGTATAGCTAAGTGGTAGAGCGCTCGCTTAGCATGCGAGAGGGCTGGGGTTCAATTCCCCATACCTCCAGAAATTTTGTTTGTCATTGGTATTTCTTTTCAACACATCGTTTGGCAATTCTATTAATTGCTCTAATGAGCTGCGTAAAACAACCGGGGGTATAGCTCAGTGGTAGAGCGCTCGCTTAGCATGCGAGAGGGCTGGGGTTCAATTCCCCATACCTCCAAACATTTTTGCCGGTTCTTACCTCCTTTGACTTGTAGGTGTCCGACAGGAACTTGCTGCCATCGGCGTATCTGACGAATTTTAAATTAAATAAAAATTAATTAAATAATAATACCTGTCATAAAGTTTCTTGCCGAGCTTGTAGTGTTGCTGCATGCCGACCTGAATAAAGTCGGAGATCAAAGATCAAAGATCACTCGACCCACCGGACTCAGCTCTCCCCATCCTCCTCCTCCGAATGTCCAGTACTCCTCGGGTGCCTTCTCTCCCACCATGGGAGATGTGGGCGAACGGTCACCGTGACGCCAGATCTGAAGATGGTTTCTGTAGATAGAGACCGCAGGCTCCGCCCCCTTTCGAGGGATAGGGAATCGAGCAAAAGCGGGACAGTGGCGGTACTATGCGAGTTCACGATGGAATTGGACGAGCAGGGGCTTGTTTTGTAGCTCTTACCATTCTTCAAAAACGACCCGAGGCGCATTTTGATCAGACATCATTGAGTAGGTCAAAAATGACAAAATAAGTCCCAAAATAGAGGTTTAACCTGTTTCTAGTGATCGTTCTCAAATGCGCCTCTGGTCAATTGTTCTTTCTGATTTTAGACGATTTTTAGAGCAGAAAGATCAAAGATTGGTTGTTTTTTTCAATAGTACCTGCTGTTTGAAGTTTTCGCCGTTACTATCGTTAGCAGCCTCTCCACTCTCCTCACCTAGCCCACTCTCTCGCCTCCCTCCCTCGCCTCTCCCCGCTGTCTCTAACCCGGCTTGACTAGCGCGCGCTGTCTACCGACCTCTCCTCTCTCCCCCCCTTCAATCGTCGCACAGCTCACAGCTCGGCGCGTTGAAACTCTGGTCTTTCAATTTTGGGCAAAGGCTAGAAATAGGCTCCGCCCCCTTTTGGTTCGTCCCCCCTTCCCCCGCTGTGCTCCTCGAGCGTAGTTTTTGATCCATAACTCGATCGGGAAATGAGATATCGACAAACGGCAAAAAGCACGATCTTAGTTAGACTTAGAGGAACACATTGGACTCGAAAATAAAGCTTCTCGATTACTTTGGTGAATCACGTTGTGGTCTCTATCTGTAGAAAATGGTTTCAAAATCTCGTCCCAAAAACCTGGAATCTTCAAATTTCGAAAACAAATTGAGAATTGAGCCTCCTTCAACGAACCACATTCACGTGGACAAGGTCCAGTCCCTCTGGCGTCGCATCCTCTAGATTCTTTACAATCGTCCTTTCTGCCCATGCTTCGCGTTTTTCCCGGTCGGAGGGGAATCTGAGATTATTTTTATTTTTAAAAATTGTTTGTAAAAGATAGCCGTCCCGAAAACATTCAAGCAGGAAAAATACGAACCTGATCGCCAACGCGCTTCCCGCTATCAGGAAAAGAACGGCGACTCGGAACATTACCCTGAAGATCAAAGATCAAAGTTCACGAAACAATGAGTTGCGAAACAGGAAAGGGAGCAGCCAACAGCGAGAAACCACGAAGGATTGGCAGCTAAGTCTTCCGCGGGGATTTGGCCGCGTATTATCATTGTTTCGCCCGTCTTATCACTCCATAGTACACGCGATGCTCGGCCTCTCCCCATTCCTCCCCTATCTAATCAGTCAGGGAGAATCAGAGATTGCGGAGATATGGAGAGAGGGAGCTTATCAAAGCCGAATGACACGACGGCTTACTAGAGTCTGCAAGACGTCGCTTTCGGAAGGGTGTGATTCCAAAGAACGGACTCATTTTTCGCGGACAATCCAAGCAATTATGTGATGATAGCGGACGCCCTTTTCAATGACAGAAATCCCGAGGAATGCCGACAAGAAATCCTTTCAAACTGGTGGAACAAAATAAATCCTCTAGAGACCGAACTCACAATGGAACACTCAACTACTTAAATTCTCGCTCACAAATCCGCTCACTGTTTGCTGTCCCGCTCTACGTTACTCGTGTTCACATGAGCGCATTAAAAACTTCAAAAAAGCGACTTTAACCCTATTAATCCTATACCCTTGAAGATCTGAGCCTGTTTCGATAAAAAATCATTTAGTAGATCAATACATTTATTCTTTACGATACAATCAGAATACCCGGCGAATCCTCTACGCTACTCTCAATGCGAAGGGTACAGAAAGGCACGTCCTAATAAATAATCAGTTTTCGATAGATCTCAATATTGAGGTTACTTTGGGGAAAAGAGCATTACGAAACTATATTGCACTACCGTGCTACAAAATACCAGAAACAATGTAGAGGGCGAAATGTGTGGGGGAACTAACAAGCTACAGTACTCATGAAGTTTTAATGATAGATTGGAGTAGAGGAGGAGTGGTGGCTACCGTAATCAATCAGTTATCGATGGATGGCTCTACCGTAATCTAGAGGGTATCGATCGGGTGGGCGATGGGGTTGGTTCCAGCCGCGCACGCTCCCTTCGAGATCTCCTTGATCGTGTTGACGATGGCCTGCAAATTAAGCCAGTCATCGATCCGCGTCCATCGTGCAACCGGGATACTGTAGTCTCACCTCGTTGGGCGCCGCAACAGACTTCAGGTTGGCCTCGGCACGCGCTGCGGCCTGGAATTGGTGTAAGTCAAAATACAAATATGGTGTAGCGCATGGTGCATTGACTTCTGCGATTTCCCAAACGTCGCCACCGTACTCACCGTCTCGCAGAAGTAGTTGGCGACCTTCTTCTCGTAGTCGGCCGTCGAGCCGGCAGTCTTCGACGTCTGAGTGCATCTGAGAACGACAAATCAATGTTACAGGTGACCACCGAGAGCTAAGTTTCGCAGTATTTGTTTAGTCAGATGAACTTGTGCCTGCCAATACGATTCCAACGTCTTGTGGTAAGTAAAAATCATCTGTCATCTCCCTTTACCGTAGCCTACCGTACCCTACCGTACCTGGACAGGGTGGCGGCCATTGCGTAGATATCGATCGCCGCGTCGGCAACGCGCACCACCTCGTACTGACGGCCTGCAATCAATCGATAGGGTGAACGACCGTACCGTTGATCTTATCGATCTGCCAAGCTTGTCCACCTACAAGAGCTAGGCTTCACCATGAAGGCTTAGTAATACTTTTTCCTAGTGTGTCAATAATCTGTTCCTTCGATCTACCGTAACCCATCAATCGATAACTCACTGATGATTCCCTTCTTGTGCTTTATGAGCAGATCCTGCACCGTTTTGCCGAAGAGAGACACGCACTGGAACGAAGCAATCGATAATTATGAATAAAATTGTGATAACGAGTTTCACAACCAAAGTTCGGTTTCACATTGTTCATGTAGCCTGAGTTAGCCCACCTGAGCGATTTTCTCTCGTCCATGATGGTATCAAAAAAAATAAAATACAATACAATAAATGTAATCTTCCTTCCGAAGACATAATTGTAAATGTCCTATTGTGAAATCAATCAACACTCAACTACCGTACCTTGTCGAGGGCGTCGGCGGATGGCTTGAGCGCGGGGTCGACGACCTTGTCGAAGGCACCAGAGGGACCGCTAAATATCTTGGATTACTGAAGGGGCACGCTACGCATCGATGTTTCTCAAATAGCCTCCACTAAAACGAATCAAATCGATGTTCCATTAGAATATTATTCAGCGTCAACTACAAACTAATTGAAGCAGGTTGTGATTGGTGGCATTTATGAAACCATTGAAACATCAATCTTCGTCATATTCTACACCACGCACTCATATTCAGCGACGTTTCCCAATCGTCGCACTACCACACCACTCACGCAAATCTGCCCATGGCGAGTCCGATCATGCCGCTGAGTCCGCCCGACGCCTGCGCCTGCAGGTGCTTGCCCGCGTGCTGTAATAGGGAGGATGGCGATCACCGCCGAGATAGGAAAGTTAGTCACAGTGTTCCCCCAACTTTGATTCCTCATTGAAACCTAGGAAGGCTAACTCGCGAAATTATTCGAAAATATTGACGAAAGACAAGTTATTCGAATTTGCTTCGCAACGCAGATAACATTGCGGACATGAGACATCTCAAGATGTATAATACCTGCGTAACCAGTGTTCACCTTGCTCAATTCCCTGCTCCAAAATGAATTCACTTGAATTTCTGATTTCATGAATAGTGACTAATTATGAATTCCGATGCCCACAAAATTGTTTACCCACTCAGCAAAACCCTCAAATTCACCTGGATGCCCGTCAGACCGACGAAGATTCTCATGATGTCGTTGGCGCCCTCGAAGATGCGGAAGATGCGAAGATCACGGAGCACGCGCTCCAGACCTGAAGATTACGGTATGATGAGGTTATCGATCCCCACAAATATCATTCGGGAGGTTTCGTGTTGCACTATCCCTATTGATGCAGTTCCCAATGGCTGCAGTAGTTTATGGCAGCCTCCTTCAAAACAATAAAATATAAATAATTCATCTTCATAAATCTATCCCACTAAACCTACCGTATCCCCCCACTCACCAGTCTCCTTCATGAATCCCATTCCTCCGTGCACCTGGATCGCCTCGTCGCACGTGAACCACGCGCACTCCTGGACGAAAGATTATTAATGCTAATATGCAGACCGATCGACAATTATCGATATCATTGCACAGCTCCTGCATAGAAGGAAAGCGTGAAACCCCGAATTTTCCAGTGATATGAGAAGAATAGTCTATTTTTTTAGGAAATGCGTTTCCAAGTAACACTATTGCTACACTCAATTTCAACAGATGAAGGAACCGTGAAACTCTAACAAACTACTAGGCAACCTATGAACAATGAAACCCACACATCTAGGGAACACTATTAGGCAAGTAGAGGCTTTGCTCATCACTAGGCAACATCGATCAACACAATGGTTCACGCGTAGGGGCACCGACGTGAGCACATTTCAAGACAGTGACACTTGAAGTCACACAACTTCTGAATTCTTCATCACTAGGCAACATCGATCGCGTCCATCTCAATAGTCGTGAGGGACACTCACCGAGGTGAAGACCTTGGCAATGGCAGCCTCCAGCTGGTAGTCCTGGATGCCTCTGTCCATGTTGGAGGCGAGTATGTAGAGGATCGACTCGCACGCGTACTGTCTGCAGGGGAGAGGGGTTATGATTGACAAGTCGTATCAGAAACCGATTCAGCACTAGCACAGTGATTGATGAAGAAAACGTGCTCTACTAAATCACCAGGTAGACAGCCAACGGCTATTAGCACCTATACACCTGCAGCTTTCATGCTAGACTACTTCACTAAAAGTTTCTCTATAGATTTGCATTAATCTCAGGATCGATGGTTTATAAAAAAATAAACTCACTTGGCGATCATGTTGGCGAGTTTCTCCTGCACGTTACCGTACTCCTCCAGCTTGCTGCCGAACTGCTCGCGAGTCGTCACGTGATCGATCTGAAGAGGGGAGAATATTGATTGGACGGAGTACTGTAACTTTGCCCCGAAAGTTTGTCCTACTTACATTTCAGTCGATTCGAATGCGTAATTGCTCGTTTCACTGTGCTGATTAAGCGCCGCTAGATTCGGGTCTATAGGGGAAATGCAATATTCAATATCAACTACGATCCTAATTCGGCAGTTTCAACGATGGATTGCAACCGGCAATTACGCGCAACACAGTTCGCATATCCAACCAGAGAATTCATCTGATTCAATTCTCCGTGCCATCTAACAAACCTCAACCAGTCCATCAAGCATCCCTAAAAACGTACTCAATCCCCCCACCGTCTTCTTGATTCAATACTTTATTGCTCAAGTGACGACCTGGCGGTTTTTCGCACTACGTTTCTATCATATGGTCAGTGTACTATCCTGATTCGATTTTTCTGTCATATATTTTTCCCACGCAATCTTCAAAACATATAACGCAACTATTTTTTCACTCTGCCCATCTTTCCCATCCCATCTCTTCCTCTCACCGTCTTCTTGATGCAGTGCTTCATGGCGCCCGTCATCGCGGCCGGGATGCCGAAGCGCCCGTTGTTCAGGATGTTCATCGCGATCTCAAATTAATTAATTAAATTAGAATGTTAAAATGATGAAATACTCCATTTGACCCATAAAATTACACCAGGGAGTTCCATGCTCACAGGTGTCCCCATAGTACCAACGAATGGTGATTACTCAATATCGATAGCTTTCTGATTTCCACAGTAAAGATTCAGCATTTTATTAGTCCCAGTCAGATGTTTCACAATTTTTCCACCAGGCACATTCCTGCTCACCAATTTCCACATAGTTCTTGCGAATGACGATCACTCAATCAGTCCTGAGCCCCACAATCTCACCTTGAATCCCTCTCCCTCGGCGCCGAGCAGATTCTCCTTCGGGATCTTCACGTTCTCGAAGTCCACCACCGCCGTGTTCGAGCCCTGCATTTCGAAGTTCACGTCATGATCAGAGCTCAAACTCCAAAGACCAAAGATCAAACTCCAACCTTGATGCCCATCTTCTTCTCGGGAGGTCCGTTGGTGATGCCGCCGAAGCCGCGCTCGACGATGAAGGCCGTCACCTGAGAAGGGGCATTACGATAGACAATGGCAAGAAATTAAACAGGATATTTGATAGATCGGACGGTCGAGTAATGTTATTTTAAAAAATTCATTAAATTTTAATGCTTCACCGAGTGTTCAAATATCAAACAAAATGCACCCAATTAAAATGCGCACTTAAACTATTATAGTGATCTACCTGGATGACTAATTAAAGATCTTATACCCGCTTTCCTTCATCCAAATCTTGCATCCGGAAACGAACATGCGATTCTAACTAGCTATTATATTTTTGTTGAATATTTCTGAATATTTCTCTATTACGCACCAGCAGTGGAAAGCACTAATGAAGTCCGCAAACCAAGCCAACAAAATGTTGTTGCAACAACAATCTCCAATGTGCAACGGTTTATAATAAAACAGCTATTCTATTCAGACCAACGGCAATATCGCCTTTCCTGGACTATCGCGTACATGAATGGACTCCGAAACTGAGGAAAATGAATTCTAATTCCACATAGGCACTCGTTTTAAAAAAGTCTATTCGGGTTCAACCTACTCTATGTTCGCAATTACCGACTCCACTTGAGGCATGACGTGCCTCCGAAACCCCGTCTCACCTTGTTCTTGGTGGTGCCGTCGGGCTGCTCGATCGGCATCTGCAATTGTCAAACTTATAGTACCGACAAAGTTTTGACGAAAACTCAAAGAATGTTTATTTTTTGTTGAGAAAAACCGCAGTCAAACTATCCCGTCGCACACCACCCCGCTTACGAACTAATAGTGCAACTACAATCTCGAGTGATGATTACAAAATCCATCTCCTTCCGCATACCATTCCATATAAAAATTGATTTTTTTCGTTCATGTCATTCACTGCGTTACTATAATTGCGCACATCATCCCACTAACATACACACAATGAGACCTAAATCTCGATAGTTAAGTATAAACCACTCGATCCCGTTCAACGGGGCGTAACCCTCTAATATTTATCCCATCTCACCCCCACCCCTCCACGCACCTGGGCAAACACGGTGAATACGTCGGCGAATCCTCCATTCGAGATGTAGATCTTATTCGCGTTGAGGATGTAGTGAGAGCCGTCGGCCGACTTACGCGCGGTCGAACGCACGGACTGAGAGATTACGGTAAGATTACGGTATGTCGAAATCAATAATTGCTACCGTATCCACTCACGTTGGCATCGGATCCGGTCGAGGGCTCGGTGAGGCAGAAGGCCGCGAACTTTCTGCAAACGATTTAGTCATTACAAGACAATTACATGTTTCGAAAATACTAGATACGCCAGCCATTGAATGGCTGTCAATAATGCTCTATATCCCGTTCTAACCACCCCTTTCCTCACCTTCCGGTGGCCAGATCCGGCAGGTACTTCTTCTTCTGCTCCTCGGTGCCGACCAGCAGAATGCCCTTGTACCCGATCGACTGAAATGGTAAAAGTTGAATGAATATTGTGGATTGGAAACCATGGATCATTGTTCGTCACAGCAACTCCATTGTTTCATACTAATCATGCAGCCCCAGATCCGCAAGTACTCACGCATCTAATTTCCCCAGTTTATTTGCCTTTGTAAGCGATCGACCGAAACGGGAGAGATGAATGAATATTGCATGTTTCTGAATGGTAGCCGAGAACTGAATCAGTGAAACCTCCGCCGTTACATAGCACTCATGCAACCCTAGATCCACAGGCACTCAGTGTTCACAAATCTCTTTATTTGCTCTTGTAGCCTATCGTCTGAAAATTGAATGGCAAGAGAAGAATGAGTATTTCGACAGACATACAAGACAGTCATTGTTCACCACGGTTTCTCAAGCGTCTCATACTACTCACGCAGCTCGAGATCAACAAGTACTCACGCATCACATTATTCCAACGAGAAGAGTGAGGAGGATAGAACGAGTATTGTGGATATTTCAGGAATTATCAAAGGATCAAATATTGCTCACCACAACAACTCCATTTTTTCGTAATACGCATAAAGCGCAAAATCAACAAGTTCACAAAGCACTAATGAGTAATGACCACAACCACTGTACTCTAACCCCCCCCCCACTCTTACCCGCTCCAGAACTACCACGATACCTGATGCGCGCCCATGATCACTCCCAGTCCGAGATCGTGCGAGCCGACAATCTCGGCGAGGCGCGCCATCTGCGTGTTGTTCATGCCCGCGCCCTCGTACCTGAAGAGATCACGCTAACACAGGCTTAGGGAAGAATATGAGAGCATTGAACAGTGTATATTTAATGATTTTCAATCCATACACTCGCACCACAACTATTATTGCCAACTCGGACATTGTTTGAACAAGTAGATATATTGAAACAAGAAGCTGAACAGACTTATGTTTAGGATAAAATTTTCTGAATAACGTGTAACCTTTTTTGTCATTCCAAGTTTCACACATAACATCGGCAAAAACTCTTTTCTTGCACATCAAGGACCATTGTAGCCTCAAACTAATAGGTCACTTAATCACCGATAAGCACCGCACAAGAGGAGCACAATTGCAAAACAGCAGAGACAATAATCGTTCTTCAGCAAAAATCATACCTCGAAACATTGCCAATTCGCATAGTCATCTTACAAGATCGGTGAATCAGTAATCAACCAGTAAATCTACCAAGACCAAATATCGCAAAAGTCGAAAAAGAACATGGTGAGCAGCGGCTTCGCTATGGAATCATGTACAGAACGGTCATTGGCACTACAATCCAAGTGGAACAAAGAGTGAAACAAATGAAACTGACTCAGCAGGGACGAGTGCTCCGAATGCGCCCAACTCCGCGAACTGCTTCAGCACCGACATCGGCGTCTCCGCGTTCTCGTCGTTCCTGAGAGACGATTATCGATTTATTTATTTATCGATCGACTATCAATCTATTCAGTGATTCTCCCTGTACAACTGGATGCATGGTAATTCTCAGTTTCGTGTATGCAACAAATAAAAACAAAGGAAATGAGCTATCATTATAGATCCGTTTCGAGCTATTATTATTATTAC
>LS561837.1:189226-274662 GCA_900490775.1 Pristionchus maxplancki
TCCTAGATGAACGGGCAGCCGTCAAAAATTCGGATATTTTTGAACGGGTGGCCGCTCAATTCTAGCCCAAAACAGTCATATTTTGCACACAAACCGTAGAAAATCAATTTTTTTCTAACGGGTGGCCGCTATTTCTCTCGATTCGTAATTTTTTGAACGGGTGGCCGCGTACTTAAGTACATAAGTACGCAGGTATGATTACAATGCGCCTGCATAATACACTAATAGGTAACTCACTTGACGACATCGTTGACCTCGGAGAGGAACTTGGTCGTGGGGTCGAGGATCATCTGAAAGAGGGAAGATATTGATGATGAAAATGGTAAAGAGAGTTCAAGGTAGGTGATTTTGGTTCCCGGTGATCGTATGTTTCGGATTAGAATCAAAGCAAGGTAAGTCGAAAATCAATTGATCCACCGAAGGGACGTTCTCAAAAATAAAAATAAAAAGCATCTAAGTGTTCTTATCATCTAGATTGATGCGAAGAGAAGAGTGATATTTTAGTCCATGCAAATCCTTGCTTCATGTCAAGCTCAAACCAGCAAAGTTCAGCTAGCAAGTGATCTAAGGTACTCATCGATTTCAATAAACTCAAAATATATTTAATATTTACCTGCAGTGTCTCCTTTCTCTCATCGTCGAGATTGAGTGGGAAGGGGAAGACCTGCTCCACCTTCGCCTTTCCACGGAAGAGATTCATGCAGAACGAGTCCGAGTCCTGCAGGGTTTGAGGATCCATAGATGATTATATTTTTGATTATTTTGACAGGTTTTCTGTACTTTTCAATGCTCACGACAAACCTGAGCAGCCTTAGGAGCAGGCTTGTCCTTCTTGCCGGGGGCTGCGGCGGCTGAAGCGAAGCGGGCGGCACTGCAATTAATTAATTATTTATTTAAAATAAATATAAAAAACAGCCAGAAGAGCTCGAGGATGGGCTGGAAAGGGAAGGAAAAGTGCTCACTTGGTGCCAGAGATGGCAGATCTGACGGCGGCGTTGGGTGCGAGTCTGGACAGCATCCTGGAAAGGGAAATATTCGTCGATTCCCCATTCTCGCACTGACTAACGAGCGAGGAAGCATGCGGAATGCATACAACGAGCGAGTAACTAGCGTAATAAGCAACTAGATCGATAGATGAGTGAACAACAACTCGGAGGAAGCGGGAAGGAAGAATGGGATCAGTGATAACAAGAAGGGGAAACGTGGTACGTGATTGTGACTTCATGGGCAAAGTACGCGGGAACTATGGAGAAGATGAGACACTGGGATCGGCGAGGTATGTCAGGAAACAAAGAAATAGCATGAGAAAACGAGAGGGCAGAGAAGATAACGAACGCGAGAGGGAGGCGCCGTACTTTGGACTTTGCCCTCGGCTAGTGACGACGAGGGGGGGGGGGAATGAAGAGACCTCGTGTGACCGCCAAGCGAAGAGCGAAGACTAAGCAGTGGTCGAGGCGCGAAGAGAGAGAGAGATGGAGATCAAGGATGATCGATAATTGAAACTAAACAAAGAAACGACGAAAAGAGAAATTCATACAGTAATCACAGCCGTTTTTGGAGAGGATTGATAACTGCGTTTCCAAAAAATATTTATATTAGCAGCATACAAAACAATACTCGAATTAAATCGATTTTTAGATTATGCAATCTGATAAAGAGCTTAATTAAAAAGAAAGAAACAAAACAAACAAAACTGATTTGAAAAATAAAACTTACTTCTTGATCGTACAAAACGCACATCAATATTGTAGTTCTGTCAGTCATGGAACCTCGCTCAAGCACACCAAATATTCTTGTTTTTGTATTTTTGTTATTATTTATGTTCATTGATTATATATTTATATTATGAATATCAGAGATTAACCGGCGCATTTAGATGTCCTACTTTGGATCCTTCTCGAGATCGGCGTTCGCTCAAGATGAGCCGTTCGACGCGAGACGAACTATCGCCCCTGCTGCAGAGCCGTACGGCGCCGCGCGCTACGCGACGACCGACTCAACGTGGGCATTGAAGTGAGATTTTGCGAAATTTACGCTAAAGACGGGCGCAATATCAAAATAAACGTTATGGTAGCTATATTTGCCTCGAAAGCAATAATTTTGTCGTTTGCAGTCAGACTGCCAACATCTGGTCGACGACCCCGCAGCAGCAACGCTACGACCAGCCTCAATACGCGCCGCCGAGCTATGGACAGCCTCAGCCTCGTTACGGTCAAGTCTTCGAGCAGGTGTGCAATTTTTTACTTGTTTCAATTTCTTTTAAAACCCTTAAACACCTGTTAATTGCAATAATCAACAACATTTTTGTACTACAACTCTTGCAACGTTATCGATAAGTGGATTGCTATTCAGCAGGCCCCGCAGTCGCTCATGGGGCTCTCGGGTCGTCCACTCAACCCTATGGCTGCGACATACAGCTACATGACCGGTTTGCTTCTCTTTCTTTTCCAGTTTTTTTGCAATCTTTCTCTCTTTTTGCATGTTATCAAAATAGTTTACTGTTTATTTCCAGGACCTCTTCAGCCTCTCAGTTCTTCCTACGGCAGTGGTCGTAACGACCGCTATGACGACAGAAGGAGCGGCGGACGAGACTACGGACAGCGTTAGTTGCTGATTTTTATAAACATTATTACCTGATTCTAATGATCTTGATTTCATCACGATTATTCCGATCGATTAGCGATCAAAAAGCCATTATCGCTGTTTTCGGGATTACACACAGTGATGAAACTCGTAACTTACAGGTGACGGAGGCCGCGGTGGAAGCAGCTACAGAAACGACAATCGCAATGGAGGCGGCAACAGGAACAACAATCGGAATGGAAGTGGAGATTATGGAAGGCAGAAGGGCGGAAGAAGGAGCAATGAGTGAGTATTCCTTGTTGGTTCAAATCAGTAGGTTGAATCGTGGCGTCAGAGAGTAGAATGCGCTTCATGTTTCACTATACGCATAAAGTGATAGGAAAATAATTGTTTGCAATGGCTTTGTGTATTCTCAGAAAATAATGCAATTAATATTTTTTATTCGTATTTTGAATGTGAGAACATTTATAAATGACATGTAATTGCAGTGACTACGCTCCTCGCCGCGTGAGCGAGGGCACTTCGCCCAAGCAGGCCAAGCAGAAGAAGTGAGTGCTTTTATAGGATTCAACCCGCATTTTTGGGGTTTCATTGAAGATGCAAGTAACCAAACCTCGCTCATGATTGATTACATTGTTCCTCTCGTGATATCCTATCAATTTACAATAAACTTAATGACACAATATCCGTAGATCTGGTCATTGATTACATAATTATGACGCAATCGCAGGGATTACGGACCGTCTCGCATCGCTCCTGCTGCTGGCAGTTCTCCCTCAGTGAAGGATAGAAGAGACCAGCCGAGAGATGGAAGGAAGCCGTACGGAAAGGACGGAGGAAGAGGAGGAGGGGTACTGTAATGTTGAAGATATGGATTGTGGATTATACTTTTTTGAGCCACACATTTGCTTAATCGAAAGGGTCGTTAGTGATCCAGTGTTGTATCGTCACTAGAACCAGAAAGTGCCTGGTCTCAATAAGTTATTTTTCCTTTCAGAGAAACAACCAGAACGGCAGGGGACCGATGAAGCGACGCAACAACAAGTCGACGGATGTCGAGGTATGGTGATATTATTGAAGGAAATGAGTACGGCGTAGATGGGAAGGAGCACGGTAGAAGGATTTAATATGTTTGCTATTTCATTTGAAATAACGGTTTAAAACATGTAATTATTTGACGTATAATGCTTTAATGGGGGGTTTATGATTTATGGAATTGATATAGTGATTTTGTGGCAAGAACCTATCAGAGATCATTGTTTGCTGAATGAGTAAGTTATGCGCAATTGCTGATGCCTGAATATTCCTGGTGTATGTAATACAGATTTTTGCTGCTCGCATGCTTTAGTAAATTCGAACGACTGTTTTTCCTATTACTTGCCTAGTGTTCTGGTTTCCTGGTAAAGATATCTGGGATATTCATGTAGCTGAATCACCTTCGTCGTCACATCGCGAAGTTCCAAGTTTTTTTTAAACTTTATTTTTTTTAGTTCACCTCGATCCCCGACGACGTCGATTCGAAGGAGTTCGAAGTGAAGAGCGAGAATCTCGTCTGCTTCCATGGATTGCAGAGTGTGCTGGCGCCGCAGCACGAGGTGGGTTCGCTTATTTGGAGAGTCTGGAGAGATTTAAAATGATCACTTTCCGTTGAACTGGGGAATTATGGGATTGTGGGATACAGAACTTGTGATCACTGTTCATGTGGGTAGCAGGTTATGTGCAGATCTTGAGCGAAATTCCTGGGACCTTTTGTTGTTGATTTTTTCAGTTGATCACAGTGTTAATGTTTGCTCTCGGTGCTCTCCACCATATAAAATTGTTGAAACCGCAATCCATTCTGTACTTTGCACAATTCAGGGGAAATTCTTCAAGGATAAATTCTTCAATAATATTAACAATAACAATAATCTAATTGTCAGTTCCCGATCGTGATCGATGGCAGTGTGTACGCGAGCGTCGACCACTACTACCAGATCGAGAAGGTTCGCAATGTTTATTTATTTGATTAATTAAAATATTAAAAATTAGACGATTAGGAGTTGCATGGAGACTTCTGTTGCGTGTTTCATAGGCAGCATTTGTTTTGTACTTGACCTTAAGTGATAATAGTAGATAATCTGAGATTTCAATTACAAATGTTCAAGACAAATCGCAATGCTGCACCATTAGTCGTCAATCGAAAGTCGTACAATATCACACGTGCAACGAATAAGCATTAGTGTTGTTAATTTGAAGAAAGTTACAAATTGTGGATCAAATGCAAGGGTCTTGCATGTCGTTAGTATCTTGATAACTCGAAAATTTAGTTTTGGTGTTTCATCGATTTATTTTCTCTTGCGAGAACCATACTGACATTTTTAAAGCTAGTATACCAATTCTAGTTCCTGCATTTGAGGGGTTAGTGACTTACCAACGTCAATTTTTTTGATAATGTGAGGACCTCTCTTGACGCTGATTGCATTACGTTGTTGTCTCGTAATTCTGTGAAATGATTCCACTGAAACGAGAAGCCAACGAGGTTCAAAAATCGAATTTTCATGTTCAATTTTCAGTGCAAGCAGCTGACGGACAAGCACTGCGAGCCGCTCATGGCCACGGTGCAGGACGAGGTCAAGTACAAGGCACAGGTACGGTAGAGAGATTGTATTGATCGATGACTAGGGAGATCCGGTAGCAAAACTGTTGGAGTACGGTAATGCTAATCGATTGTATTGATTCCCTCGCAGGACAAGAAGGGCGCGGGCAGCTACGGCCCCCTGGCGAGGGAGTTCCTCAAGGAGCACAAGGTGGGTGAATGAATGATCTGCCGGTTTTATGGGATCTCTAGCTCTCTGAGAGAACGGATTGATTCAGAGTGAAAAAAGTGTAGTTTTGCGAACGATGATAACAGTATTCTTAGGCTAACACGATGCTCACGTGAGTTGTAGAATTAACGAAACACCGATCGGACAGTGAATTGTCTTTCGTTAGATTTTGCTTTTTTTTAAGTAGGAAAGGTGCGAGTTATATACATTAGGGCACTATCAAAGCTAGTTAAGTCGGCACTAATCAATACTCCATCCCGTAAACTTCCAGATCGATCGTCAGAAGGTGGAGGAGTGGCGTCGCGAGGGCGGAGTGTTCGCCACCTACACTGGAATGAAGGCCAAGGTATGGTAGTTTTTGTTATTGATAGATTCGATGGTTGTAGTATGGTGGGAAACTATTGGCGGTCATAGAATCATTGAAACATTCTAGTCTCCGATCATTGTGTAGCAGCGGTGAAACATAAAACTGAATTGTGCAAAGTATTGTTTTGCGCTAGGCATAAAGTTCACATGATTGAAAATGTTAAGGCATTTGTGCTAACCTGCTTTCAATCTTCTACAGTCGTGGATTACGATCCGGAATATCGTAGCCGCTGATTATTTATTTATTTATTATTTATCGATAATTATCTATTTTCTCAGGCGCAGCAGTGCGCGGAGATGCGCGACTTCCTCAAGAAGTCCGTCGACAAGATCATCGTGCACACGTGGGTGTTATTTTTTTATTAAATATTAATTCGCGATGCAAAGATAAGTTGCGAATACAAATTAGGAGAGAGTGGACCTTGCATCTGTGTTTCAACTGGTCCATCTGAGTCATAAGTCGCGCGTAGTTACGATTTTATCGTGAATTAAATAGTATAGCAAATAGCATCGCGTAAACAATGTGAATAAAGTGTGTGCATGTGTCATATTTTAGCTGTTCCTCAATAGAATACTGTCCTACGAAATATTTCGCCGCCAACAGCTCGAGAGAGAAAATAATCTCACCTCGGTTCTGTATTGCAGTAGTGCAATCCCTCAGTTTGGATTGCTTTCTGGTCAATGGTTTCACGATTTGATAGTAACACAAAAAATGCCAGCCTGACAGATGTGAGCTGCGGAGATGATTGATCTCTGTTGGCCAGTGGCCGATCGTTTGGGTTCTTTCTTTTCTAGAATAACAAAAACAACAACAACATTTCATTAATTTAATTAATTCAGATTCGCGGGCGACGCGATCTTCGGCAGTGGCGCGCGCGACCAGTTCGTGCAGAAGTGGGCGGATGAGATGGCCAAGGCAAAGGGCAAGATTGCGGTGAGTATTGGTTTGTGTGTTCAGCTGCAGATTCGATATAGTAGCACATTATCTTGCCTTCCTGTTGCTCTTGCCCTTCTGGTAGTATCAAAAGGGCAGACGGCATGGCCAGGGGATGTGGGAAGATTGCGGTGAGTATTGTGTATTCCGGTGCCGATTCGATATTGCTATTGGGGTAGTATCAAGAGGGCACATTGATGGGCGCACCCCTCTTACGATTGCGAAATTCGGAAAAATTTTGTTCCCATTTTCCCACCCATTTCTCCATCTCGCACCCCTCGTGAGTGGTCTCTCCCCGTCCGCTGTCTCGGATGCCTTCTCTCATTCTCCTCTTGGCGGTGTTGCTGCCGTTTCTCAACGCCGACGTCGTCCCGTCCGATGGAGTGAACCACGGCGCGACGATCTACGGCGTCGACCTCGCCGACTGCTCGGATGTGCTGTGCTGGACGGGCTGCGGATTCGAGGGTCAGCTGCAAGCCCTGTACGCCGCCGACCACACCAGCTGCCGCAATGCGATCGCCATGAAGCGCAAGACCTCCCACAGCGTCGAAGTGGAGGTGATGTGGGAGGCAGCGGAGGCCGCAATCTCGCTGCGGCCCCAGAAGGCGAACGGAGAGATAGAGACGGAGGACATGTTTGTGTGCTCGTCGGACAAGAACGTGTCAGTGGCAGCGACGACTGTGGAGACGTTTCACCTACAACAAAGATCCGCACCCGTCAACCTCGGAGCCACGAGAGACCTACCTGTGACCTATTGCAAGTTCGACCTGCAAATGAGGGACAGGATCGGAGAATACGTGCAAACAAAGCGACATCTCTGTGCGTACGTGAAAGTAGGGGCGAAGCCGGCGATGCACAAGTGTTTGGGGGTCAAGCCGAACTTTTACGAGATGGTCAGCAAGGAAGACAGGAGAGGCAAGGTGTACTTCGTCGTCTTCGTTGGATTCCTGCTCATCGTTGGCGTCGTTGCCTACCCGATGTACAGTGCGTGGTCGGATTCACTCGTGGACGTGCGCCAGATGCGCGCCTTCTTCAGGTGGAGACGCACGCTGATCGAGCTGAACGATGAGGACGTCGGGAGGCACTTGGGGAGGAAAGAGAAGGAGGTGGAGCAGATGTTGTGAGGAAAAGTCTCAACTGTAGAACATCAAGCGATGCCTAAACAAAAAGGAATTCAAAGATAAATTCTGTTGAATATATTGCTATGTTGTATTGAAATTATGCAACGATAGATTTGGATAGGAATCTGAAAGAATTCTTATTGTTAGTTGTTTTTTGAAAGGAAATTCCAAATTCCTTATTGCTGATTTTTAGTGCACGTCGCACGTTCACTTCATCGAAACATTCTACGAGCTGGATGATTAGATTCATCGGGTGTTGCAAAAATATTGTGTGTTAGTTGAAAAGTAGGTGGGGGGAGGTAAAGGAATTTATTTATCTTGAATAGTCAATTGACCCTACGACTTTGGCGTCACGTTCACTACTTGAATAACATTTGAGTTTCTGTGAAATGATTGCTGTTAGATTGCTTGTTTGAAAATTTCCCAATTGCAGATCCCGCTTGCCCCTCTCGTGGACGCAGACGCGATCTCGATGGCACCTCAGGTGAATTTAATTAATTAATTATTTTTATTTAATTAATTAATTTTTGTTATTATTAGAGGGGAAATGATGAATGTTGTTGTCAGATAATAACTTTGTATTTGTTTTATTTATTATTTTGTTTGTTATTATTTAATTATTACTTCCGTTTTCAGATCGCCCAGGGCAGAAACATCCTCGGCCTCATCCACATGCAGCTCGCGGAGGAGATAGACCAGGTGATTTTGGAAAATATCAACTTTGCGAAATCGCAAATTCAAGGATACTTGCGGTTTCAACGATTGGTTATCCTACTGGGTTCACGCTCACAATAGTAATACATCCTTTTTGAAATAATACATCCTTCCAATTAACCTAAAAACAATAAAAACTCGCGGTGTTGTACAAACAACCAAGTCTTGGATTTTTTTAAAATTTATCTAATTATAATAATTAATTCTTCTCGCAGGGTAATCTGCCGCTCGTGGTCACCGCAGCCTCGCTCGAGATGAGAAACAACGGAGAGCCGGATAACGAGCTGGTCGGTTGTCTTTCTTCATTCAATTACGCTCTGATGATTTATTTTCCTTACATATTGGCTATAAGTTATTTGACAAAATATTGTCCTCAAAATCTTTTATCTTATCATTTTTATAAATGGAGATTATTTGTGTATAAAATGACATTGAGAGAATTATTGAAGCAAGGGCACAGGAGTTGTATAGATATTGGTTTATAAATTCCAATACTCATGGATGAAAAAGTTAAAATTTCACTTTCTGCAGGACCTCTCTGCAGTGGAGATCTCACAGGAGGACGAGGATGAGCTCATGAAGGAGGACTAGAGGTTGTTATTTGTTATTACTTTCTTCTTTTCGAAAATGCGGATTCCAGTACTTTTCTTCCGGAATCCCCTGGACTTTGTGCGTGGTTGGCACAGCGTAAATGGCTTCCAGACGCGCACCTTCTTTAGCGCGACTCGCGTGGTCGGGAGTGGTTAGGCGGGAGACTGGAGTGGAATTTGGACGTCAGGAGAGCCTCCCTAGTTCTTTGTGGGCCGATATTCGAGATGAGGGCAGGACACGCCACCTTCGGAGGATGGATGGATGGATGATGAAGCGAAGGGCAGGAAATAGGGACAGAGCCTCACAGAGGACGAGTTGGGGGGGGGGGGGGTGAAGATATGTGACGTAGAGAGGTGAAGGAGCGGGCGTGCTGGGAGGATGTTAGGAAATGGTCCTGCGCAGTTGAACTTCATTTACCGATAAGTTCTATTGGACTACCGAAGCTGAAGTGAGGCGTGCTGGGAAGCTAACAGGAAATGAACAGAGCATGTGATGATGCATGCTCGAGCGAAGTGTTTTAAACTGTGCACAGCTGCCTACATGCTTTTCCGTTATGAAACGATCATGAATCATGATTGGAAAACGTTATGATGGAATGCACGTGTGCGATATTATACGTGCTTTCGCGCGTTCATTGCCTTGTTCAAAGTCCAAAGGGTAGGCATCCCCTCTTAACCTCTTCTATTCTTTGCGTTGTCTTCTAAGTGGGAGGCTCGATCATAAGACCTCGTCACTTGAGGCCCCACCGAGGCAAACATTAGGAGAGGGGTGAGACTTGGAGGAAATGGGCTGAAATGGCTCTCGAATCCACCGGCAGCTTCCGCCTTTCTTCTTCGGAAATTTGAGGATCCGCGCGCGCAAATTTCCAATTTCGAGGCCCACTTTAGGCGTCATTTCTCACAGCGAAAACAGCGCGAAGGTGGATGACCCGACGGGCTTAATTAAGAAGGAGATTTGAGAAAGCGGAGGAGATCCGGTCTGGGATCGCGGATATTTTGGTCTGCCTTTCGTCATACTCGAGTATTCGATTTTCGAATAATATTTGGATATTCTACTGAGAAGTTCTGCTTGAGGCGAGGGTTGGATGCAGACCCCTCTCTATCTCATGCGCACACTCTCGGTTATTACGGCGTGCAGGCCATACTAATAACAATAATGGGCAACACGCGGGATGCGATGATGCATATTTTCGCTGGGATTGAATGTGTTTTTCGTCGACGGGGCTTGCCTGACCCCTCTTTTCTCCTCCCGCATCTCCTCCTCTGCTGCTCCATAGGCTGGCAGGCTCCTCGCATCATCATCTAATGAAAGGGGCGCGGATTCGGAAGATGAGGAGAGCGGGGCAGGAAGGAGGAGGGGGTCCTATATTGGAAATGGAGACGCGTCGAGAAAATTGAGAGGAGCGAAAACAATGCATTTGGGCGGAATATTGGAGAAATGTGCGGAGGAGTGCACTGTCGGTGTACTGTAGATGAACTGTAAGAGATGGCCTCGTGATTGAAAGCGTAGGTAATGAGCGTGATAAAATTGGTTTGTGAGCGTGATTGGGATCCCAAGGGATACAAGTGGCGTAGAATAGAACTGTTATAGCGTGTGCCTGTTTTTGTGAAAAATAACCAAGAAACCAGTGTCTTACAGTGCATTTGTTCGTAAATGTCATAATTCAAAGCGCACGTAATTCAAAAAAATCGTAAATCACATTGGTGTTTACCAGAAACTGTTGATTGCCTGCGATGTAGAGCATTGGCATGTGATCTCTAAAGGGGAGATTCTAGTGTACTTGATCTGGGGGGGGGGGCGTTGAGCGCGCGTGGGTTTTTCGTAGTCGCATGCGAATCGCCCCTCCCCGCCCGATGCCCGAGTGCCTCTGTAAAGCGGCGCCAATTTCGCACGATTGGACAAGACCAAAGTTTGCGCAAACGAATTGAACACGAGAAGAATGATGGCAGCATTTTATGAGTTTCAATTTGCGTACTTTATGCGCGCTCGAGTGAGCACTAAATTGCGGTTCACACTCGTTGAGCAAACGTACGCGTCTCGTCGTGCAATAATGGGGTACTCTCGCTCAATGAATTGGCTCGTTTCGTCGTTCGTGGAAGGGATGGTGTCGGCAGAATGCATAATAACCATGGTTTAAGTGCTTCCCTACTCATCCAGATGCGTGGTTTTTGCAGCAGACCGGTCTGAAAAACGGGCATAATCTAGTGAGCATTAGCATTTTTCGGGTTTTTGTTTT
The DNA here is from genome assembly GCA_900490775.1 of Pristionchus maxplancki. NCBI lineage: Eukaryota > Metazoa > Nematoda > Chromadorea > Rhabditida > Neodiplogasteridae > Pristionchus > Pristionchus maxplancki. The sequence continues at coordinate 200,576 of LS561837.1, forward strand.
TTTTCTTGGATTTTCTGGCAATCTCGTCAGATTAGCGTTTTTTTTCCTGCGTATTAGGTGGATTTCCGTTTCACTCACAGCATATCAAATCAGAATAATGAGATGATTGATTTCGTAGTGTCAAAGAATGAGTAGAAATGACGAGTGTTCGTGTTTTGAGTAGGGGCTGCAGTCGCATTGCGCATGCTTGCCTGTCACCCCCAGCCGTTCGCTCCTTTCTCAAAGGCGACGTCCCTCTCAAAGACGACGACGTCTCTCAGTGTCGCACCAGTACGCAAAGACAACGACGTTAGAAGGGGGCACACTGCTTGGTTATTCATGTGCGGTGGAGGTGGGGAAGAAGGGAAGGGGGAAAACAGTGATTTCTGCAATTTTCTTGTGGTTTCGAGTATGATGCGAGATGGTGGGTGGAGCACGTTAGATGTTTGATGTGTTCACTGAATTTGACGGCGTGCAAAAATAAGGAAGAGGTGATATGATGAAACTGTAATTTTTCAGGCATCCAGAGAGACGATAAGCGATCATCCGATACGAGAAGATTACGCCTCAATTCACATGTTGTGTGTTATTTATTTTCCATTTTCATCACCTCTTGTCCCTTTACACCTCTTTACTACTGTCTGTCCATGTTGAGGCTATAGACTCGAGAGCGAATTTCGCATTCCCTGTCTAATATCTCCCCACCTCGTTTTCCCGATTATCTTATTATCAAGAGCGAGCGTATTATTCCCCTTTCTTTTCTCCTCTCCCCTCCATTTTTTTATGTTTCCTATGTATGTCTCTACTGACTTTGATTGCTTTCGGTCCGATATTCCGTTATTCCTCTCCTGTATTCCAAGAATGTGGGTGACCCCACCCCAAACATCGGGTACCTTTCGGCTGCATTCTTGGCTCCGCCCCCTTTTCTCCCGCCTTCCCCTAAACCCCGCCCCTCATTTCGCAGATCCCCCTCTCATGGCTGCCCTCAAGGCTTGGGGCTGGCCTCTCAACTCATTTCACCCCTCCTCTTTCCTCGTCTAATTTCATTAGATTCCACCACCACCTTATTTGATCGTGTGAATCCTTGGCTGGAGCTAGCGTGATCTTTGATCTCTAGCCACAGTCAGATGTAGTGTTCCCTGATCTCCCCCTTGCTACAGACTTGCTGTATACCCGCAAAATAGTAACAAGTTATCTAAGTTATCATGTTTTGGAAATGTTCATCGTGCTGATAAAATCGGAAGAGAAAGAGGCGTTAAGATAGATCACAGTAAATTCCGGGATTTGCCCTCGAAAATAAACGTCACCGTAGCACAGATTTGCCTGTTTATCGCGCGTTTCGAAGGCGGAGACAAATTACTGTTTGATTGAACAGGAAATGACATGAAAATAGTGGATTGATGTATGAGCCTGTTCATAGGCGACTAATCTAGTACAATGGTGTCAGAAGTAGGTTCTCGGGGAGGGCTAATGCATGAGTGATGAGCGGCGCAGACTTCGCTGGCTAGCGAGAAATGCGAGATACCTTGTCAGTCCTTGAGTAGAAGTGGAGGAGTTGACGAGTTGTTGTGTGCATCGTACAACAAGCAATGAACGAGAAGGATTAGGGGCAAATTAGAGAGAGAAACGGTTGACGGTGCAGAAGCGCCAGTAGACAGTAATGAACGCTGTGATGTCGCGACTTCAGGCCCGGGGGGGGAATCGAGTGCTTTATTTGCTTATCTTGCGTTCTAATCTGGCCAACCCACGAAGTGATTTATGCCATCGCACCTTTGTTCTAGACGTGACGCAAGGCAGCGATGGCTTTTCTTTGTGGAAAAACCAGCAACCGTTTGCTGTACTTTGGACAGCCCAAGCTATGATTTGTGTTATCGCACGTTGGTTCCAAACGTGACGCACCCATACATCCTGTCCATTGTCTTCACCTCGCTTCACTGATCTCCGCGCGTTCTCTGTTTTTTTCTCACATTTTGATTGTTGGGAACCCGCAATTTCCTGGTCATAACCATTAGAATCGTACGAGACGCCGAATGGATTCTGATTCCGGGAGGAAGCAAAAGGGACTGGGGACGCGTCTCTCCTTTCTGTGCGCTCTCTTGGAGGTTAGAGAAACTAGAGAGCATGGGAAATGTAGAGAGTGCCTCTTCAGAGTCGTCTGAAAGCCGATACGCGTGGGAGAAGGGTGGAAGATACAGCATGATGATGGCATGAAGTTGCGCATCTTTGGGCCCGTCTCGGTTTACACCTTTGAGTTGTTTGACCCAGGGAAATAGACTTGCGCACCACCGAAACAACGATCCAGAAGTGCTTCTGGTAGTTTTTTTGCAGAAAAGGCGTAGAAAACACCAAATAACACTCCCACGGAACGCCTTCGACGTTGCTTTCCAATTTCCCAGTGGAAATCTGTCGCAAAATGTTGTTGCCAACCCGCAATGGCATCATCATTCGCCGTGTTTTTGCAGAGAAACTTTCGTGGGCAGGCGCAATAACTGGCCGTGCGCCGGAGCTCGGGGGCTATTTTAAAACTCATAATTGTCACGGAACATCTTCCTTTGAGGAGCAAAGAGCTCAGTAGTAGTCTACTAGTAGAGTTCAGAAAGCGGGTAATTGACTTCGAAATGAACCCAACTCTGAGCTGCTTTCCGAGAATAGTTTGCGACAAAATATCCGTAAATAGGAGTGGAAACAGCGGCTGACGAGGGGTTATTAGCCGTGAGCGAGCTCACCAATCTAATTACCGGCCTCAATTTTACGGCTCTCACTCACGTCTCATAGTTGGCGTCTTTCGCTCTTGCAGGAGTTGCGCTATTACGCTGCATTCCAGTAGCTGGTTTGGACACTCGGAAGAGGTGAAATCATCAGGTTTTCCGTAATTTCTCCTTCATTTTTAGGCTTCCAGACCTATTTCTATCCGAGACCGCGCAATAATTCATGCTTCTCAGTGGTCTTCAGTATTAGAAACATGGCTAGATAGCATGAGACCCGACACTTGTAACACTTGGGAGTTAGTTTCTCTACCCTACATTGTAGCCTCGGTGCATCTTCGCGCTAGTGAATCATTGATATGGGACATCTAAATAATTGATCTCAGACAATACAATAGTCTACTTGGTTTCTGGTCTTGACCGGAAATCCCCAGACATGCGAATAATAGCCAAGAATAGTTATGCGTGCATCATTATTCTTTTCTCATCGTCCATCGTTATTATTATCGTTTGTCAGCACTTTTATCTACCGTAACTCAGGGTCCCCCTACAGTATCTCACTGCTACAGTATCTCCCAATGGCCGCTTCGTCATCATCGATCGTCGTCCTCACGCTGCTCATGGTCGCGATTACGGTAGACGCCGGCACCTGGCTATCGTTTAGTGAGTTTATTTCCGAATTTCGTCTTGTTGTGACTCATCAGGCTACTTTCTCGCTTCAATAAGCGTGCAAAAAGTTGTTGTAGTTTCGAGAGCTTCCGGAAATCTCTTGATTAGCTGGCATTTTCAGTGAGAGGCTCTCACGAATTCTTTCTTCGAAAATTATCAGTAATGAACTCGATAGACACATTTCCGGTTAACAATGAGCGATAAACAATTATGGGAAATTCTCACGCCATTCTCACGGAAAATCCTGAGATCGAGTAATAAAGCAAGTAGCCGGAAATTAGGCTCACAAAAGCCGGCTCTAATCGCCGTTCTATTTTCCGGTCCGGGCATGTCGGGCGGAAACGACCTGGATCTGTCCGGTCTGTCCAACTTCAAGCTGACGCGCCACACGCGCAACGTCGCCAACCTGCTCGATGTCTGCGCCGAATCGGTGAGAACCGGGACTTCGAAAGCCGGGGAATAGGAAACCCAGAACCGTAACCGGGGTTCTCTTCCAGAGCCGGCGAATGGCAAAGCGCGCCGCGGCCGGCATCGTCACCAACCAGGACCGAACGACGAGCAAGTTCTGCGACTACCTCATCAACATTGTGAGTGTGGCGGGCTATTTGCCGGTTGCGTGGGAAACCCGGCTCTGCCGCGAATTGACGGCTTCACATTGCAGCATGAGCAGCCTCAACAGCAGTGATCTACCTGCCTACAGTATGATTATCGATTGGCCCCTCGTCGATCGATAACTGATCGTAATCTCATCTCGCTCGCTCCTCCGTCTGTCCTAGCCCGCCCCGTCCCTCCTCCTCCTCCCATACGCTCTGTGATCTACCGTATCGACTGTTGACCTACCGTAGTTTGAATAACGCTTTATCGATTAAAACCCCCACTATCTAGCTACCGTACCCTCTTGAATTTCATTGATTGATCACCTGAGAAGAAGAACAAAACACAAATTGTCTGCGTTTTACGATAAAGTGTGAGTACTTGTTGTTTATTTCCGGAATTAATCAATAAATTGTGGCCTCGAACCGCTTTATCATCGAGTTACGCTGCGAAAGAAAGGAAAAGAGGATTACGGTATCGAGAGAGCCAATCGATATCGGCTACCGTATCAGACGGGCAGGGCGAAGGTCTCGAGACGACCCGTCTCGGGGTCCACGTTCGAGAACGTGTGGTAGTGCTGCACCAGTAAGGCGATCGATGGAAACTGAATACGGTAGGTTACGGTAATCGATGACCCTCCGACTACCGTACCATCTTCACGTCCCGGTCCGACTGCATCACCGCGTAGTACGGCTCGCCCTGGCACTCGTAGCGCTGAATCGGGAAGTGGTGGATCTAAACGACGGTTCTGGTTCAGGACCGGGCATTTTCCGGCTCCGGTTCCGGCTCCGACCTTGCTCGCGGAGCTCATGTAGCCGATCTTGAGCTCGATCTTCACGGGAATCTCGTTGGCTGCCGGCTTCTCGTAGTACACGTAGAACTGCCCGGGACTGAAAAAGTCAGTTATCGATTGGTGGAGGGTACGGTAGGTCTACAGTATTCAGACTACAGTAACCCACGTCAGCTTCCTCTCGACGGCGCGTCTTGAACGGATGCCGATGTAGTGGCGCTCCGTCTCGTTGCGCTCGCCCTTCGGCGGCTGGAGTATGGTGGGTTACGGTAGTCACTGTATCTATCGATACCGTACCCCGTCAACGATATCTTTGCTTTGATACAGTATCCAAGGTACGGTAAACCAGGATTATGGTACCCAGTCTACAGTAACTCACCACCACACTGCTGGCGACCGAGGAGACTGCGTCCTCTTCTTTAGCAGCTGCCTTTTCCTTCTCAGCTGCAGCGGCAGCCTTGTACTTGGCGGTCTCTCTCGCGATGGCGCCGAGTATTCTCTGGTAGCGCGCCAGCTCCTCGGCCTGCGATTGATCTTTGATCTTTCGTCTCTGCTCATTCCTACCGTATCGAAGACCACCGAGTCAATCTTGCCCGTCGAGTCGTCAGTGTCCGCGTACTTCTCCTACAAAGTTACCGTAACCAGGAGTTCGGTAGGGCAGACTCCTTACCTTCTCCTCCTCATCATCGTGCTCCTCCTCCTTCGCGCGTCCCGACAGCGAAACGTACTGCGGCGAGGACGATCCGCGACTGGAGCGGTGGCATCCGCGCGAGCGCGGACGATAACCGCCGTCCGCGCGCGGCTTGCCGCCCTTCGCCGCCGCGTCCAGCTCCGCGATCGAGATCATCTCGTACGGCTGCAACAGTTGATCTTTGATCTTTGGACCGTTGCAAATTTGTGTCATTGTTGATCTTTGATCTCTCACCGAGGTGGCGAACTGATCGCGGTCGCCGTTGACCAGCGACTGCCCCGAAGAGTGGTCGGGGTAGCGCTTCTGCAAGGGTTTGGCTCCGCCCACTTTCCGCGATGCCGCGCGCTTACCACGCTGCGCTGCGTTCGCTCCGGCCACACGACGCCCGTGCGTCTGTTCACCTGAAGAGTGGTCGGATTAGGCCCCGCCCAATTCGAGTTACTGTAGCTCCGCCCCCTTTGACCTACCAGCTCTCCGTTGCTGTCCTCCTCGACGAGGTAGGTGGGCGCCGTCGATTCGCTGCCTGACGTCGATATCGATTGCTGCTTCTTGTTCCGTCTGGAAAAGTACGGTAGGTTACCGTAGATCATACGGTAGGTCATGGCCCTGATACGGTACTCCAATACCGTACGCCGGGTCCTCCCTTGGACTCACTTGTTATTTCGTTTTGCGCGTTTCGATGAAGAGGCCATTCTCGAGGAGGGCAGAGGTGGGAAATGAGGGGAGGAGACGAAGAAAAGAAGAGAAGAATAGTAAAAAAAGATAATTGAATTGTTGTTGAGAATTATGCAAACTTTATTACATTGTGATGGGCAAAATAAGTGAAAGAGTATTTGTTTTTGATTGATTCTTCAATTTTCTTCATCTATACGTGCCCTTTTTCCATTCGTATTCCCCCTTCCCATTCCCTGCATTGCGCCCATTCCTCCCCGTTCTGCAGTCGCTTTTTTGGATGCTTATCCCATCCCGATCCCTCCTCCGTGCGATAAATCACCCCTCTTTCTCTCCCTCGGCCGTTCCATACCCGATATCCCCTCTCTTCTTTCTTATCACTCTCTTTATCACCTTTATCGCAGTTTTTGCCGGATCCGGCCGTTCCGCTGATAATGGACTGGAATTCGGAGGCGACGGAGAGGCGCCAACATAGATTCGATAATATTTATGATATTATCCTGCAAAACTTCAATTTGTACGGATACTGAGGTACTGACTGTGAGTAAAGTCGCTTGTTACACAAGTATCTGCACATCGAACGATGTCGCGCACAACGACGAGATTTATTCATCGACTGAAACATAAACCTCACTCCTCCTTCCTCCACGATGTGTTTCCTACCCGCGAGATAGTCCGCGCGCAGAACATTCATCCCGTTTTTTTCCGCTGGACAACTCCCTTTCGATCCCTCTCTTTTGAGGGGAGATATCGGCTCCCTCCTCTCCTCCCCCAGCTCACTTTCATTCTTATCCCGACGCGTTCGGTCGAGTTTCCAATTTGAATATGTTTTCGAAAATAAAGTTATTATACAGTGAAATGTTTGTGTTATCGTTTCGACACCTTTTATTGCCGCATGAATTACATGGGTTGTTCCCTCCTCTTATCGCATCCACGGATCTACTATTCTCGGCACCTCGTGTCCTTTCTAAACCTATCCTCACTTCGGCATTCGACCTGATTAACACCAGGAATCGTTCCAACACCTTTTTGCCATGCTCTTGTGCTGCCCTTTCATACATACAATAGGCTACCTAGATTGTTATCGTATTATTCCTTTGTCTTTCAATATCCTCCAATCCTCCTGTCTGTGTTCCTTCGATCTCTTCTCCCCTCCTTTTTGTCCACAGTCTAGGCTGCAGCGCCGACTTTACGACCCATCAACGCCGCGCGCCGCTCTCCGCTTTGTTATCGTTAGAGAGCCAGGAAATCACCGCCCCGCGCCAAAATCCGGATATCCCCCCGCTGCACTTTGCGAGCGTTTACGGCTTTGCGGCAATGAATGTTTGGGTTTGCTGACCATTGACACTGAGATCAGCATCAGATTCAAGGCATCAACTTACGAATTCAGTTGTGTTTCACGACGAACACATATTTGCCGATTACGTCATTCTTGAATGAATGCTGGTAAGCCCTGTGCAAAACATCTTATTCGCGCTTTCCTGCGCCATCTCACTTCATATGTCCAATTGACACTAGAGGATCTGAGACTCGACGTTGATAGTGCGTTCGTCTTGTTTTCTCAGGGACTTCTCATAGACTTTCTTTGGAAGTTCAACCTTCCAACTGTTGACCAAGTTTGTAATTAATTCGCACTTCCCTGTACCCTGTACTTCCTCCTTGTGCTCTCTGTTCACTGCCACCGATCATCCCACAAATATCCCCTAGACGATTCGCCCCTATTCTGCCCATGAAATGGATAGCAGGATAGCTGGATTGTTTCTCTCCCCTCAATCCCATTCCCTCCACTCTTTCTCTCCTTTCATTTTCGCTCTCCGGCTTTCGTGGCTGCTCATTAGAACCCCGTGATTAATTGCCTATCTACTCGACCGTTTTTGCGAGTTCCCAGCGAGTTTTGAGCCCAAGAACTTCCCGCTTAGAGAGATTATTCTCGTAGTCTGTGAGTCGTAGAAATCTAATTGCTGCGGTGTTCGTTTCATTCTCGGCAGCAGCACCATTCCTGTTTCCACTAATTCGGTTTTTGCCCGCAATGTTGGTCGCCGCCATTGGATGTGTGAACATCTTTAATTGTATTGGATTGCTGCATCTGCCTACAGTTCGAAGCAAATTCGTCCATTATTTATCTTCGCTCAGCGTTCAAAGTTCAGATGATCCACCACCTAGTTTCATAACATTTTCATGTGTTCGTTCTCTAATTCACGCCTTGATTCCCTTTGTTCGATGCATCTTGATCTATCACAAAAACATCTCGTATCTCGCAGATGGGTGGCGCGGCGGACCACGATCTCCTTCGGCGGTACAATGATTACCGTCGACTAGCGAGGGTGTCGGTCGTGATGGCCACCGTGGCGGCTGTGGTGGTGAGCATGTAAAGCTGAAAAAGCTGCCGCGTCAATTATACAATTTCAATTCCCTTGAATGCGCATTGAATGAAAAATGACAATGTCCAAAAGGAGGATCCGCTTCGTTTGAATGGACATTGTGGTAAAGCATGCCAAAACAGCAGCAGCAAACCAAGGCTGTCATTTATTGCTGCTTGATCAGCCAAGCATAGCAAAACAATAACATCAATGAATCAAAACAACAACAGGTAGCCGTCCTCGTTCCCTCTCTGGCCGTCTGGATCCAGCACGCTCGTTCCTCCGTCGACAACGAGTTGTCGCACTGCAGATGGAGTGCTGTCGCGTTGTGGAGGGAGTATGAGATGGTGTGTTATTTAGTGAGGATTGAGATGGAAGGATTGTACGCCGTACGAGAAAACGTCCTAAAGAGAGTACGAGACGGTATGACTTATTCAATGAAGATCCTCTCGCTTGTACATTTACTGCTGTCCAACGTGAGCGTCATTTTGTGCGAATGATGATACGAAAATGAATATCATTTGCAGTTGGAGCATCTCAAGGGCGTCCCTGGTCGTCTCAAGCGAGAGACGTACTTCGGCCACTTCAGAGAACCGGAGGATAACGAGACCGAGACCACGGTTCGTTCATTTTTTGATTAGCAAAAACCTTAGAAAGTTGAGATAGTTATTGATACATGGAGCACATTTTAGGAGGAAGAGCACAAGACTGGCAGCTACGCAGACAAGGCGTATCTCATGCACCAGGTTAGGAGCTAGCCTATCTTGCTGGTTTTTTTAAATTCAAAATCTAACGTTTGAGATTTTTGAGCAGAAACCTTAAGCTTTAGCTGTTCTTGAATCCATGCAGAAACATAATCGAATATTGATTTCTGAAATTTGTTTCGAAATACTAAACACATCCTCTTCCAGCAAGTTTTCATGCCGGCGCGAGCTCGTCCCGTTAATGCAGCCTACGGTAGAGGCGGATACGATCAGAGGTATACGGTATCTTCTGATCGATCATTGACTTTATTTTAGTGGTCCCACAACAACGACAACAGCGAAGCCCACGGAGACCTCGAACGGCTACTCGGGCAATGTGAGTGATCAGTTATCGATTTATTACTACAGTACTGTATTCCTACCGTAACTGATAGTATCGATTTTCCAGATGGAAGAGGTCAGCACGTTCGATGGCGGCCCGATGGTGCAGAAGGCGCACACCCAGGGATACGGTAGGACGCCCGCGAAAAATCGATATCAGAAACTCCGTTCAGAACCCGCAGCTCCGCCGCAGGCGCGCGTCACCTCAGGCGAAGTGCCCAGGTATCGAATGATTACCTACAGTAACCTACTGAATCGTTGCAGGAAGCCCCCGACCTCCCCAGGATACACCCCCTCGCGAATCGACCCGTACTCGCCTGCTTACACTCCTCCCCGCATGCCCTACACTGCCACGTACATCGGGACAACGAAGCGACCGTCGGGAGGCTATCCGGGTTATGGAACCACCATAACCACGACCGGGTAATAGCCGAGTGGTACCCTGGTACCAACACCGCTCATTCAGGATTGTTCTCAGGTACCCGGATGACCCGGCGAACCCGTACGTGCAGAACCCCGACCCTCTGCCGGATACCACGCCACAGCCCGTTGCTCCCAATCCCAGCTACCCCGACTACCACACGCCCGGAAGTCCGCAGTTCCCACAGAAGGAGGAGCACCACGGTTATCCGGAGGAGCCTTCAACGGTACGTCTTCGATTATAATTATCTAAAATTGATCTTTGATCCCGAGCATTCGTTCAGTACGCCCCAGAAGTCAGCAGCACGCAGGGCTACGATGCGCCGACGACGTCATCTTCGACAACCACGACGACGTCTACTGCAGTGCCCTCGACGACGCCGCAGGTGACGAGGAATTATTGTCCTTCACTCGCTTCCCTTGATTTGGCATAATATCACGCCTGTCACGAGAGAATCGAGCTGTGAGTGGGAATAAGGCCAAAATCGCAAAATGAGTTCTCTTCAGCTTTGACCACCCCTAGGCATGTCCTACCATCACCCAAAGTTTCATAGTGCAGAGATCATTCTGCGGCTCCATGCACCGGATGCTGCATCCGGAGAATCAACTTTAACCGCGTTTTTCTCCGTTCTCGTCAATTTTTGAAAGAAATTGCTCTTAGACAGACCCCGGCTCGTTTTTCAAGCTCTATCGAACTGTGCAAATTAGAAGTCATGAAAGTGCTTCTGAACAGCGCTACACTCCAGGAAGCATAATTCAAAAATTTAGGAATCGCGGGCGCCCTTCTTTTGATATGTTATGCGCATTAACGAGCTCTATCGATTGAGTGGCTTGCGCAAAAAATAGATCCATCCTGACGCAACTTTCATAACCCCTAAACTTTCCCGATCATTTGAAGTCATTTTACTTCACCCCTCATTTCATTTCACACCGCACCGCGCCCTTCGATGCGCGAGGAATGGAGTGGTTTCTCTATTTCGCACGTTTTTTTTCGATGTGTTTCAAATCTTGTATTTTTCCGGCCAATGTCGTTTAGCATTGAATATTTATCAAATCATGGTGACATGATTATCACGATTATTTCTAAGAAAGATCTCATGGTGCATTTCCCTAAAGCAATCACGCACGAGGTCTTCATCATCATCCATTTCCCCCTCGATCGTCCGAGTAGTCGAGAGGGAGGGAGATCCTTCCTTCGAGATAAGTGGAAGAGAGGACGAAGTCGAATCGCAGGTTGTTGATGAAGATAGGGGAGCGGGTTGTATTGCAGGAGGTTAGGAGGTTTTTTTTAGAAATAATCGTGATAATCATGTCACCATGATTTGATAAATATTCAATGCTAAACGACATTGGCCGGAAAAATACAACAAGAATTGAAACATATCGAAAAAAACGTGCGAAATAGAGAAACCATTCCATTCCTCGCGCATCGAAGGGCGCGGTGCGGTGTGAAATGAAATGAGGGGTGAAGTAAAATCACTTCAAATGATCGGGAAAGTTTAGGGGTTATGAAAGTTGCGTCAGGATGGATCTATTTTTTGCGCAAGCCACTCAATCGATAGAGCTCGTTAATGCGCACAACATATCAAAAGAAGGGCGCCCGCGATTCCTAAATTTTTGAGTTATGCTTCCTGGAGTGTAGCGCTGTTCAGAAGCACTTTCATGACTTCTAATTTGCACAGTTCGATAGAGCTTGAAAAACGAGCCGGGGTCTGTCTAAGAGCAATTTCTCTCAAAAATTGAATGAAACGGAGAAAAACGCGGTTGAAGTTGATTCCCCGGATGCTGCACCCGGTGCATGGAGCCGCAGAATGATCTCTGCACTATGAAACTTTGGGGGATGGTAGGACATGCCTAGGGGTGGTCAAAACTGAAGAGAACTCATTTTGCGATTTTGGCTCCATTCCCAAAAAATGAGCTTTCAGCACGATTGTCTCGTGACAGGCGTGATATAGTTGACTTTAACACCAAACGAATTGAACGGAATTGTTTGATCAGACGAACCAGAATTAGTTATTCTCACTGTGAAACTCAACTGAGCACACTTTTTCCGAGTACCTTTTCATCCAATTATTCATTCAGGCGATCTCCTACGACTCTGCCTCCTCTCCTCCTCGTCAGGCCTCTCCTCCAGGCAGAACGCCCACTCGAATGCACGTCTCGTCGGGCATGTCGGGACGACCGGGCCGACCGTATCCCGGAACGAGGATCGAGGTGCGGATTGAGGACTGAGTTTATTAGAGCTCCCACTCTTCCGTCAACATTTCACGTGGAAACTTACTTACGATAAAGGGGATTCCGGATGTTATTCTACGGTTCTGATTATTTCCCGGTTTCAGGCCCCCTCGTCATCCTCGGAACAGTGCTGCGGCTGCTCGTTCGGCGAGCCGGGAGAGCCTGGACCGCCCGGAGACGACGGAGAGAGGGGTTGGTTCATTCTGCTGATGTCTTTCATTGTTTTCCCTTCCTTTTGTTGGTTCTCATCTCTCACCGGACCACCTCCAACAGCAAAAAGCGCGGATCTAAACAAGCTGGGATGGGCGTAAACAGTTCTAGACACGTCGCTCTTCTCCCTTCTCTCACGAAAGTGCTCGCCAGTCACCATCAATTTGTGCGCTGGTGTTGATTGATGCCGCCGCTCAAAATGAAAGGGAAAGCACAGCCCATCGCAGTTAGATCGCTGCTTGATCAGCCGTAAATATTTCGGGGATTATTTACACAGATTATTGTTTTTCAAGCACATAAAAATACAAGTGAACGACTTCTACCATCCCCATATCTATTATTCATTGCGTGAAGCGAACCAACAAATCTGGAAGCGGAAATGCGAATTACACCCTCTTGTTTTCGCCTGTCGCTCAACATGTGTCACGACAGTTCCCAAAGTTAGAAAGTGATCGTTGATCTTTCGCGTTTGATGATATCGTGTCTTTCAAGGAATCAAACACTAAGTGTTGATACCTGTGCGAAGCAACAACATATTTCATCGCGTTGGTGGGAGGAAAGTTATGAATGAGATAAATATTATAAATAATAATCCATAATTAATTCAAGGCGAGGACGGAATTCCTGGTATCGCTGGTGAGCACGGTGCCGACTACGTGCCCGACCCATACGCCTTCACCACCTTCGGCGGACCCTGCTACGAGTGCCCAGAGGGACCAGTGGGCAGACCGGGACGACCTGGAAAGAAGGTTCGAGATGTTTGTAAAAAAGAACGAGAACTAATAGCCTGAAAGAACGAAAGAAGGCGGTTATGCTTACTTTGAAACTCAACTCATCAAATAGGGGGATTCAACAAATTCATTCGCAGGGACCTCGCGGAAACGACGGCATCCCCGGCGCGCCTGGCAAGCCTTCCTACATCTCCAACCCCGGCCCACCCGGTCCTCCCGGACCCCCAGGACCCGACGGAGACGCCGGAGCGCCCGGAGACCAGGGACCTGAGGGAGAGGTACGGTACTTTGACGGGGTGACACAATGATGACGCAATCTGCAGATTGTCGACATGCCCGCTGGCTTGCCTGGTCCTCCCGGTCCGCCTGGGCCCCAAGGACCGGCAGGAAATGCCGGATCGAAGGTTCGTTTCTCTGTCGATTTTAGTTGAATCGTGTACATAAATTTGAAGAAAAGGGGTGAAAAGGGTCAATAACCCAGCAATTTTCAGGGCGCCAAGGGTCGTCGCGGTCGCAGTGGTCGACCGGGAGAGATGGGCGACCAGGGCACGCCTGGACTCGATGGAGCAAGGGGATCGGTAGGATTTATTTATCATTTTTGAAAATCAGCACGCTCTAGGCTGAAATAGAATGCCCTTTACTCGTCAAGATGATGTCGAAAGTACGGGAACGCTTGAGATTCAATTCGAGTGACGCGGAGTTGCACTCGAAACCGCATTACTCCCACCCTCGCAGGAAGGCTGACGCATTTGTAGAGGGCTTTTGACTGTAACAGCCCGTGCATGAAAACGATTCATAATTTATGATGCGATGAAAACGGAGAATTCATCTTTTCGATTCTTGCAGGACGGCCCAGCTGGCGAGCCTGGAACTCCTGGCGCGGGAGCCACTGCTGCTTGCGACCACTGCGCGCCGCCCCGACTCAGTCCGGGATACGTCGTTGCAGCCGCAGTTGCTGCACGGTCGTAGAAGGGTTGCTGCAGCTGTTGCAGCCAAGAATAATACTTCGTCGTGTCATAGTATCCGCTATTTATTTGTAGTTCTTCATTTGAAGCCTTCAGAAGGCGCCGTGCCATACTATTTATCGTCTTTCGCGAATTCCCGTCTTTCAATTGCCTACTTTTCATTGTTTTCATATCAGGCTAAATAATCCGTGTGCAATTTCGAGCTGATTCGAAGTTGTAATAAATAAATAATAACTATTCAACTTCCTTTATTATTGGCTCACAAGAATTGTACAGAAACAGAGGCAAGATGATGACTGACTGATTTTATTTATTTATTTATTGTATTTATTTACGAAAATCCCTCGAGAGAAGGTCGGACAGATGAAAGCTCGGTCGGGTCTTCGCGAATTTCCTGAACGATCTGTACCGATATTTGCGATTTCGGAGTTATGAAATGAATGGGATGAGTTTCAGACTTTCTACTAGAGCAATGAGCAAGATGGACGAGGATTGCAATCATGTAAATTATTTGACATGTAAATTAATAAAACTCACTTGTTCATAGCGTAGAAGTTGCTCCTTTTCCCGATTCTGTACGGCGAAAAGAACATTCCGTCTAGGTCGAGGTCGGGAGAGTTCTGAAATTATATTTTGATGTGATTCTACTAGAAAAGTTCGGATACGTGGGCTTCTCACGCCTCCAAATCAAGAAGGAACTCGCGCGCCACAACGAAATCAGCCATGCAAATTGTCGAGGAAATTGGTCGCTTTCTTTCGAAAGAAGTGCTTTCGAAACGATGACGAGAACCGGGAACTGCTCAGTGATTGCTAACCCTCAGACGCATTTGTTTTGGCTACATAACGGTAAGCCTTCCGGATGAATCTCTGAGCCCTTGCTCGCTTGATGCATGTATTGCTGTCGCGGAATGTGGCGTAAACAATGTCAACGGAATAGTAAATTCGGGTTTTTGCGGGGGTAACCAAAGAATAAAAAAACATACCGCTAATTCCGCCGACAACACGGCTGAGCAGAGCAGTAGCAGGAGAAATGCACAGAGTGACTTGAGCATCATGCTTGGGGGTACCTGAATTGACGTTATTGGTATCATCACCACGACAATGAAATACATCAGAATGGATGAAAGGCAATAAATGGACCAAAAGGGATGGCCAAAACAGCAAAGTTGTTCCGGAGTTCGTGACTATCAAACTCGAGTTTAAATCAAGAATTTTGTGGGCATTGTAGGAGGGCAGAATGAGAAATGTGGATAATTTATTTCCTAGGAATCAGTGCTATGCCCAATTAGCAACACTACTAATTACGCTAAAAACATATATAGAAATATCGGGCGCTCTTTGCAACTCTGCGAAAATTGGAGTCTTGCGTCACAGCGATGCTACTACAATTGCAATGGTTTGCGAGTCGGAAGAAAAAGAGGGAGGAGGATGGTCGAATGCGCATCCGCCGGGATACTTTTAGTAATGAAAGCAGGACCGTGATGAGTGAAAGATGTGAAAGGCAACCGGAAGAGACTTCCGGTAAACGCTCAGAGATGAGCTAATTCGGGAGACTGTATTCAGTTACGTTTCAGAAATAGTTAAAAACACGAGAACGCGGGGGGGGGGGGAGCGCAATAGTACCCAGGGTTTCAATAGTAGAAAAATGATGTTCAATCCAAGTAGTGGTTCCGAACCACTGGACCGACCCAGACTGAATGGAATCGGGTTGATGTGGGAGGGGACTTCAGATGGGCGGGGCTCTTGCTCAAGCGCCGCTCACAAGGGCCTCCTATCCTCCTCTGCCCGCTAGAGACCACGCAAAATGGAGAGAGCGAAAAAGTTCGCGAGTGTCTCTGAAGAGCGAGACAAGAGTGATGCATCATTGGGAGATTAGTCAGGCGCCTAAAAATGGCCCAAAAAAGGATGAGCTAAGATTGGCCCTTAGTGATGTCACATCAAGATTGCGCCACCCACAGATTCTCTCCATTCCATGTGCTATCTTGCCAAGAGACAGAAGATAAAACGACTACTTTTTGTTGTTTTCGGCCCGCAATCATGAGGCGGAGATTTGTCATTGGAGTGGAAAGATGGAGAAGATCTAAGAAGAATGATGTCGAAATGTCTCGAGAGAGAGGGGAAGGGGCCGTTTCCTTCCGGTGCGCGAGAAACACATAGTAGACAGGTCTCTGAACCCTGAGAGGGGGCGGAAAGGTTGAGGGCTAGAGTCGAGTCTAGTAGGAGAACAGCTCGGAGATCCTGAACGAAGTGAGGCATTTTTGAAAAAAGGCAACGAAATCACTCAGGGAATCACATTTGCTGCACATAGCCAAAACATAGTAGCGCTTGTTCAGACAAACGACCTAGAAGCTATTTCAAGCGGGCCAAATTAAATATTCTTGCAGGAATATGTGATTGTTGCATGATCCTGGTCTCAATTTCACATTTCCTCATAAGTACACCAGGTGGTCCCGGAATTCTGAAATAAGCGGAGGATTCGGTAATGCTTACGTGTCATCCATCGTATATTTCTTGCAACCCAACGCAAAGATGGAAGACGGTTTCGGCTGAATAGGAAAAGCGTCACGAATTGACTGTCTCCAAAAATAGACGATTTTATTAGATTTAGTCCCACGCAGGGTACAGAAAATTTAGTGCAACTCACTCTACCACTTCCTATGCGCCAAAACAGCATTTATTACAGTACTTGGAACGAAAAAAATAGAAAAAAGCAGGCAGTATATTACCGAAAATAGATGTTTTTGTTCTGCCTCAAATTCAATAGAGAAACAGAATAACGTCTCTGTATTTGAAGCCTATTTATAGGTACTTCTTGAAGTCTAATTTCGCACGTTGCTTTGACATGACCCTGCAGAAGGATTACTTGCTCTCTTCATTCTACACGATCTCTCGTTTCTCTGACCAACCAGGTTACCAGCTAAATTTAGATTATTCTACGTCACTCACTGTCCACCCTCGCTCCCACGCTGCTTCCTCGCTCTCTCGCCAGTCAGACAGTGCGAGAGAGCACGAAAAATGGAGAGAGTCAGACAACTTCTCACACATCGTATCTCGTACTTTCTAAATCGCGCAATAAAATCAGGTCGATGTCACTCTCGTCGTCTCGGCTCTCCTCGATCAGTGTGCTCTCTAGCATCTCTTCTTCTCTGTTTCTCCCCCATCTCAGTGTTTCTGCTCTCGATGTTCTTTACTACTCTCGCAAAGTGAACAGTGGGCGCAATTTCGTTGATGCACACGCTCTTGTGCCATGTGACGCGTCTTTCCATTTATTTATCGCTACTCTTTGGCTTTCGAATGTTGCTCGAAGTTCGTCGCTCCAAAGATCCTTTCAACCAACTCAAGCTATTGAAATTCGAACAGCAATGCATTTCATCGCTCTTATGCTGAGTCATATAATCTTCCATCACGTTTCGCTCATCCTCCCATATTCCAGTGCCTACAGTAATAGGCTGGTAAACAGCCCGTCATCTCCCACGGCCTTTCCCGCGCCCACTATACTATTTCCGAGCCTGTTTCCCTGTTCGCGAGTGCGCTCATTAATTAATATTTCATTAATTACTTGCACAGACATGGCCACAGCTCACGACAGAGAGGTGCTCAACACGATTCTGAACCCGCTGATGCCTACGGGTGACGTGAAGGACATCGAAGAGGACGGTGAGAAGCGGCAAAAGTTTAGGGCTGAGCCGGGGATTGAACCCGGGACCTCTCGCACCCTAAGCGAGAATCATACCACTAGACCACTCAGCCATGTTTCAAGGAAGAGAAAGATCTGCCCAAGTAGGGATCAAGCCGCGCTGATCCGGTTCTAGCAATGCTGAAGGAATCCAAGCGCGGACTGGAACTTTTCATTTCTCTAGCGTGGCTATTTGCCTAGTTGCCAAAAGTTCTTTACGATACATTGCGATCCATGTCATCCAGAAAATTGATTTCTGAAGGGATACACAAATCAGTTATGTTTCAACGACATTTTGAATACCTCTGAAGCACCATATCCTCGATTTCGTCGTCTTTTTCTTTCACAAATAAATAATAAAACTCATCATTTCAGCCCCCATCTCTCATCCTCACATCGACGAATGCAGACGACTGGAGCAGGAGGGAATTCTCGCTGCAGAGAAGAAAGAATTGCAGAGGGCCATCGAGCTGTTCACCAAGGCCATTGAGGTAGTGAGGGGTTGAAGCAATGCGTTACTTTCGTGATCCACCAAAAACAATTAATAATCTTTGAGGTATAGAAGTTGATAACTGTGTGTCAGTGTGAGATGTGGATGAGCCAGTAAACGATAATCACGTGGAATAATCATGTTCAGGCCTGCCCGATCGCTCCCTCCGCCTACAACAACAGAGCGCAGGCACTGCAGCTGAGTGGACGGCCCGAGGGTGAGTTATTATTGTGAATTGAAATTAATGTTTCGCAAAAAAAAGTAATGGAGGATAGAAATGAGGCATGTTTCACAGTTTGTTCTTCCGCTTGTGCGCAATCGCATTTCGATTTTTTCTCCTTTTTTTCAGAAAAAAAACTATTTTATCCTCACTTCAGAAGCTTTCGCCGATCTCGACGAGTCCATTCGTCTTTCGGGAGGCAAGGGAAGGAGCGCGTGCCAGGTGAGATTAGTGAACTAATCTATCAATTTCTCGTTACATAGCAATCGAATTTTGTTTTGAACACATTTTTGGAATGATGAACAAATTTTTGGTTGAGGCCTTCACGCAGCGCGCGATGATCCACCGGCTGCGCGACGACAAAGAGGCTGCCATAGTGAGTCTACCGTATCTTACCGTATCCAATCAATACTGTAATTTTATCCAACAAATCGATGTTGTGACCCTACCATACCCAATCGATACCGTAACACTAGCATAACAAATAGATACCGTAACCCTACAGTATCCTACCGTAACCAATCGATACCGTACCTTACCGTAACCCCACCATATTCCAGGCCAACTTCTCGTCGGCGGCCGCTCTCGGTTCTCCGTTCGCCCGCATGCAGCTGGCCATGATGAATCCGTACGCGGCGATGTGCAATGCCGCCCTGGCCAAAGTGATGGGCGATCTCAAGGGAGGACAGTAGATGGGTACTTTTGGACTTCTGTAGGTTCGACGACATTCATTCTCATCAATTTGTATGTGTAAATGTGTGATAAAGATGTGAGCAATGGACGGTTGGACATTATGGGCGATTTGGAGGGAGGAGATGAGCACCGATCATGGAATGATTTCGGTTTAGTTGTATGTGTAAATGAGTTCTGATTCTATCGAATGTGTGAATGCGCGATAACGTTCTGATTGTAACGAACATAATTGTGATCGTAATTGTAAGCGAAAAGGAGCCATGCCACTGGGTAAGTGGGCTCTATCAACCAACTTTTTTCCTATTCATTCTCTCATCAATTGCAATGCTCTCTCGTCGACCCACTGGTAAAAGAAATGACGCATCGAATAATAAGACGCCTATTATAATTTATTAGTCGATAAACTACATTGCTCTTTCGCGAATTTGAATTGTATTTGCAATTGTATTTGATTGTATTATTATCGTATGCATTCGCACTTTAGTTGATCTGTTTTAGACATGAACAGCAAGAAAACGGCTTTCTCGACAGTTGAACGATGGAAGGGCAAGGTATTTTCTTTCCCTTGTCATCCTTGCAACCTCTGGAAATTATTGTAAATAAATCAGGCCGCACATTCCTTTTCAGAGCTCCGAGTTAATGCTCCGTTCCAAAGACAAGCTGCTTCGAGTGCTCGACAAAGGGTTGAGTGCGATGAGCTTCATTCTGTCCAAGGACTCTGACTATGAGGTTTGCTGTTTAGCGCATTGTATAGTGTCGAATAATTCACTTCTTCTAGGAAGTTTATCGAGCTCTTGACGAGTTGGACCGCGAACGCTCGATCTCGCTCAAATTCGAAACAGTCAAGTACGAGTTTCATTAGCTATTCAGACATTCGCCTGACTAAAAACAATTCAAGGAACGACCCAATCAGAGATCTCATGTACGGATTTGTCGAGACTGCGTATCTGGCAGTGCAGGAGTTGACTGAGGAAAGGAATCAGATGAAGGAAAAGATACCAGTGAAGGAAACTCGAGTGATCGAAACTCAGACCGAAGATGTAAGGGATCGTCACTTGCTAGCTCTCATTATGCTTCTTCAGGCACCGACGGAGCCTTTGACGCAGATGCCAGCACAAGTGCACATCGATTTTGCTGGTTCGGTGCCGCATACAAATCAGGTAGGCGATATTAACTTCACCCCAGTGGAAAATAAGCAACATCTTGTAGAGCGCACCTGCCTGTTACAATAGGGATCTTAAGATGGAGCCATTCGAAGAATACCCAATGAATCCAGTCGTTGATTGGCAGCAAGAAACCATTCGAAATGAGCCATCGTACTCGACTATCAGTCATCCATCAAGGCTGAGGGACAAATCGACAGCACCGCCTGTGCTTCGAGCTCAGGTTAGATCTGTAGTAGACTGCGGTATTTCAACTGCTAAATTTCAGTCTCTCCCTCGAACCTCGCCTCCCACATTGGAGCAGAAAGAAGAGTTGATAGACGATGATTTTCCGGAGATTTCGGAGCATGGACAGGATGAGGTAAATATGCTTTCATTATCTGGCTAACCGTTGTATACTGTTCAGGGCGATGCAATTGAAAATCAAGAACACGAAGAAACCACCCGTGAGGATTCTGAGAAAACTGCAGATAATACGCCTGCCCAAAGCATTGTTGCTCCCAGTGTATGTTGCTCTTCGTTGAAATTCGATATAGTGGCTCTACAAAAACGATTATATTACGGACCTGTTTGTTCAGGAAGTCAAGGCTACAGTACAAAAGGACACGAGGAGAAAATCGAGTCGAGTCGTCATCCCAAAGCGTTATGCTGATGCTGAGGACGATTGTGCACCTCAAGTGAAAAGACCGAGAACAAGTGCGAAAACGAAATCACCGGCGAGTTTTTATTCTCTTTTCAAGTTAAACTGCGAATGATTCAGATAAGATCTGGTGTTGTGAACGAAGATTCGACCAGTAAAGTTGTTCCGAAGGAAGGAGCGAAAGGTCGAATTTCATTGCCCATCGAATCTCCGCGAGACTCTCCCAAGACAACTCTTGCAACGAAGAGAAGCGGGACGGACATGGCTTGCATTGAATGCCCGGTGAGTATTGAGTTAATTTAGAACTCATTCTATTTTATTTTCAGTTTAAAACGAGATCGCTCCGAGCGTTCACGCAACATCTTCACATCAAACACCGAACGAATATGAAATTGGTGAGTGAGAAATTTTTTTATTTGTTATTTAATGAGTAACTACAAAATTCTTCAGTCCAATCTCGTTTTCCTTTGTGAGTGTGGAAACAAATCGCTTTCGAATTCTCATATATCTGAGGTTTGTTTTAACATTTTCTTTGATCGAATTAGAATAAATCGCTATTCAGTGCGACAAGGCGAATTTCTCAATCCTAAGAATCAATAAGAATCCGATAAGAAGAAGTTTTCCTGCAAAGGTGATTCGTCTCATTGTTTGATTTATTCATTAATCAATAACCGCTGTTTCAGAATACTGAATGTGCTCGTAAGAACTAAGTATATACTACAAAGTGTACAACTCGTTAAAAATGAGATTCCTTGCAGCGGTGAACATTGGCCATGAGTAGGAACAGTAATAGCAGCGGAAAGTCTCATCAATTTTATGTTGTATGGTATGATGTGGAAATACGCTGATAAAGTATTCATGACATTTATTTTACAAAGCTTGAGATCCCTGAAACGGTGAGAAAATAAGTTTAATACAGTATGCTTCTCGGATAACGATGTCTGTTTTTGAGCGTTATTGAAAATCTTATGAGGAAGACAACAATATACCGAATTTCCCGAGTTAATGATGAGCCTTGTTCGGCAAAAAAAGTATTTATTCTACTAAATTATAATCAAGGTGTATTATCGAATTAATTACATCAGTTCATGATGTTCAAATATACGGTATACCCCGGTAGTTGATTACGGTAGTTGATTATTATTGACCTTTTATTTTCTAGCTTTCGCTTTCTTGTATGTTTTTATGATCGGTTTTTGTAAATTTCTAGCTAATTTTTATATTTTATGTGTGGTTTAAAGTGGTATATTGTCTAACGCTCTATTATCCCAGTGCTTTTATTGCATAAATGTGTCACTGCTTTCGACGCGCATTGTCTTTTGTTTATTTTGTTCTCATGTTGTAGAGGTTTCTTGGCGTTCAACTTATTTGCACGGATGAGGAACTCAAAAATGGTGTCATCTTATGGTGAAACGTTGTGAAAGATTAATGGAATTTATTAGTGTCCTTGAATATCCATATTTCATCATAATTTCATTCACGTTGCAGTTACTTGCTCACTCGCGTACGAGTTCCTTTGATCTATTTATTCTTATTCAGGAATGGCGCAGTCTGAAGCGTCGATTGAGTTACTAAGGAGGGAAGACGAATCTCTCATTGGCGACAATCACGTGAGTGTAAATGTAGTAATTAAAACTTTTAATTTTATTTAAAAGGGGATATTTCTCACATGATCTGTTTTATTTAGTCCCCATGGTGGATGGGAGGTGGGTGAATGAAATTTCAATACGTCGTGCGCCTGATGACTGATTGCAATTTTAAAATCAAAATGTTTTTCAGATTTCAACCGGTGTTCCGCCTTTTCTATTGGAACCGAAGGAAGAACCAATTGACGAGTTCGCTGATATTATTACTGCAGACAAAGAGGTAAGCATATACATTAATACACTGCCCTGATTCTCTTTTTTTGATATATGGATTATTTATTCTCCAACTAAAGCTCCCCAGCATCAACGATAGTTATAATATGTTTCTAGATATCTCCGGTTCTCTTCAGAGAGAACGTGGAAATAAAAGAAGAAGATCCTTTGAGTGATAACGAGGTGTGTTGGGCAAATAAGCACTGTAAATTGCAATAATACGTTAATTTTTTTGTAGTAAATTCAGGATTAACCTGCCATTAATTTTAATACGATTCCTCCCTGGATACAATGCAAAACATAGCATAAAAATAATCAATTTTCCAGATGCCCGATATGAATGATTCGAGAGAAATGAGGAGTCGTAGAGAAGAGAATTGGCTGAATGTGAGTGTCACGGATCATTTATTTATACACAATTTTTTCACAATGCGCACTTGTTCTATTTTAGAAATATTTTTGAAGCAAGAGCAAGATTCGTATTCGGTTTATTATGTTTAAATTTAGTTCCGCGATATCGGTGAACACATGTCGGATGACGCGATTGACGAAGATGAAACTAGACAATTGGATATTAATTGCTCCAATCAGATGCTAAAGGTTGGTTAACGAGAAATGTTATCAGTTTCACAATATTACTTTTACATCCTACTCAAAAGTGCTTTAAGAAAATTTTTCTCTATTGTAGAATTCTTCCGATTCTGGGGTAGTCAAGAAAAGAAGAGGACCATCGAGAAATATCGCAAGATCTGTGAAGTATACGGATTCAATGGAGTATTCAGAAAATGATGATGAATCGGCAGTGAAGAAATCGAGGTCGAATTCTGGAAAGAAGAGAAAAAGCGTAAGTCGTATCGTTATTTCTTCTTGGTAGTCAGAAAAATATCTATATTTCATTAAAGGGTTCTCATGATGACTATTTAATGGATTCGGATAATTCAAATGAGACTTCAGTGATCAAACGTCCATCGATTTGCATGAAGGTTTGATCAACAATTTCGATATTTCCTTTCAGTGACATTTTAGAAACCGTCTAAAGCTGGTCAGAAGCGAGTCAAAGTCCGATCTCAATCTACCATAAATGTAGTAAAGAGAAGTGACACGGAAATGGAGTGCCCTGAATGCGAAGTAAGCCCAGATTATATTTTTCAAAATCGTGTTTTATTGGAGAATCGCGCGTTTCTAATATTATTTTTACAGTTTCGTTCAACTGCTGTGAATTCATGGTTGTCGCATCTCAGACTCAAGCATTCTACCACTCCTAGCCGGGTTAGTGCTATAATATGTTTATTGATGATTTAGTGGCTGAATTGTGCTGCTGACAGCTATGGCTTGACATTCACATTTCCGAGTTCTAGGCAGGAATTGCTCTCCGTTGTGAATGCGGTCAGGAATGTCTCTCGGAGACGCACAGTTACGTGGTGAGAATAGTGGAAGAGCGATCCTTTCCCCTAATTTCACCTATTGCAGTGCTCAATCTCCAATTTCACAGTGATTCGGAAAATAAGCGAGACTGAAACGGTTGGTTCCCACTGTATTTGTGCTTTTCGATGACTCTGGTTCGTATTAGGTGAAATCGGTTATTAATGGACCTCGGGTCGCGAAAAGAAGTGATACGGAAATAGAGTGTCATGAATGCGAAGTCAGTGATTTCCTATAAATTAATTATATTTGATGCGATTTGGCGGTCGTTAATCACGGTTATTGATTACAGTTTCGTACAAGATCTGTGAGTGGCTGGGTATCACATCTCGCCTCTCGTCATAACACAACTGCTGGCCAGGTTAGTAGTTGAGAGTCACAGTAAAATATTGATTTTTGCACCGAGATCCTGCTTGAGATGTTATTACTCGTTGAATGTTTGCCTCTCTTTTACAGGCGGGCGTCGCTCTTCTCTGTGAATGTGGCCACGAATGTCGCTCCAAGAGCCACAGTGAAGTGGTGAGAATGACAGATTTATTTTAAGTTGTCAGCTATTCATCCTAGTGTCCAATCTCCAATTTCACTGTGATTCGAAAGAACGATGAGTCGATTCGGAAGAAGTTTGGTGGAGCGATGAAGACACAGGTTCGAAATTTAAGTAAAATAATTCTTAGTTAAATATTAAATATTATCCGTCAAATAAACACATTCATTTCAGCGGACTCCTGGATGCATTCTGTGCGAGGCGAGGATTTTCAAGTATCTTGAAATGTTTTTGATCAATACAAATTTAGAAACACCCCAGCACGGCTTATGGATATATCAAGCATCTTTCTTTTGTTCACCGTACTACTCTGAAAGCGGTTCGTGGCACAGGTGGTTCATACGATCAATATATGTTTTTCAGAATGGAATTTACCTCATCTGTTACTGTGGATTCGAGGCTCGTGCAAAGAATGAACGTACCACGCACAGCAAGGAGGTTTGCCCATTCTCCCTTTATTTCTTTTCATCAAGTAATATTTTTTCTCGCCATACGGTGATTTGCAATTGAGAACTAACAGTTAAGAATTCCGTTAAATGACATCATTATAGTGCGATGGTCGTGAGTTCTCTCTTCACAAACTGGACGAGGTTGTATTAATATTATTTTTCTTGCTTAATAGCATTAAGCGTATAAAGAATATGATAAATTTGATTGCAGCCGACGACTCCCCAGTGTGTCATGTGCGAGGTAAAAAAATGCATTCTTAACATATCCAATTTCGATTGAGTTTAGATGTATCCCAAGACTATGAGTGGATATGCTCAGCATCTCAACATTCGTCACAAATCTACACTGTTGAAAGTTCGTTCGTTTATCTTTAAACTAAAAAAGTCTATTATCATTCGCAGAATGGGATCGTGTTGAGATGTTCGTGTGGATTCGAATATCGCTCTTATAAACACGAACCAACGCACAGCTCGGTATGTCTTCCTAAATTATTTATTTTAGTCCAGTGTTAAATTTTTCCATGTAGTACATCTGAGTCGTTTTTAACTTTTGCCTTTACCGTATTTTCTCTTTTAGTGCGAGGGACTACAGTACACTATCCACAAGCTGAATAAAGTGTGATTCGCATCATGATAGCTTTTCGTTGTTATTGTACATCCATTTCAGTGATATTATCTGTTCTTGTTTTTGTTGTCATTGTTATTACTAATTCTGAAAGAAGTTTTCTCCCATTCAGTTTTTTTGCTCCATTTTTCTGTTGCCTACGTTGATGTTATTTTGCTAATTCCCTTTGGATAAAGTGAATTTTTTTGGACAATATTCCATTTTCTGCACGCAATCTACTATCTTATTCGCAAACAATCATCTACCTTTGTCTTACTTTTTCTTCACTGTATTCGTTGTCTTTTTCTTCATCACACAATTGCCATTGAAAAACAAACATTTTGTTCGTGAAGTTGTAGATTATTAATTTAATGACGTATCTGTGGCTTTTATCCTTCTGCCTTTACTTAATCTTCATCCGCATTATCCCTTCTCTCGTATCATTCTTGCTAGAGCGTCATCATTTCTCTTGCACTTTGCTTTGCCGACCTGATTGTCCGTCTCCAACATTCATCATGTACTTTTGCGCCACTTCTACTTACATTTTTGATTCTTCACTTTCAAAAACTTCTGAAATCTATTCAAAACGTTGGGGGAAATGGAGCAAAAGTAAGGGCTGAGCCGGAGAGATTGAACCCGGGACCTCTCGCACCCTAAGCGAGAATCATACCACTAGACCACTCAGCCATGCGGGGCGGCGTGATTAGAGGCGATGATAGAGCGCGAGTGGACCGCGTGTATAGCATAGCATATTTGTTGTCTTTGAGCAATTTCGCTATTGTCTCCTAGAAAACGATGAAACCATATGAAATCGCCTTTTGGATTCTTCCAATTGTCACCTTCTCATCACTTCACCCAATGGACAAACAGTGACTGCACTCAATCCGATTATCAGCATCGATTCCCTTCACTAAGTGATAAGAAACACGCGCTTTTCACTGATCGTCTCTGCCTTGTTCACGTCGATTTTTTCATTTCATTGTTGAACTATGATTTATTGATTGCATAACTGCAACATTTCATTTTCCAATCCCAGGAATCATGGCCGATATTGATAGCTGTGTGGAGATCGCCAGTGTGCGGAGCGAGTCGGTAATTTATTGTTTTTTTATAATTGTTTTTCGAAAATCGCATATCAGATCCGACTGAGGAAGCCCAAACTCGGCCTGTCCCAGGATGAACTGGACAACATGCTGAAGAGTTCTTTCTGGAAACCGATGAGGTGCGTCTTTTGCTAACTGGCACTCTCCATTTCACATGCTCTCGTCCTGTCTGACCGGCGAGGGAACATGTGAAATGGAGAGAGTCGGATATTTCTTTCTGCACGTAATGCGCATCCATGGTCTCTCACCTCCTCCTCTTATCACTTGGTGTCTTTTAGTTGCGGATCATTGGCAATTCCCGTGATTACAATTTCTCGAGGGAATAGTCATGAAAATTTCCGATAACTCACAATTGAGATGCTTTTCGCTGTCATTGTTTGAACTAGTTCATCGTAACTGTTGAGCAAACAAAAATAATCACTGATTTTCTGATTCAAAATTGCCATTTTCGGAGCTTTGTATGCTGTCGAATTCAAAAGGACGTGAAAGGGTAGGGATACTGAAGAGGAAAGGGAGGAATGAGAGGTTATGGGACTGCAAAGTGATGAGAATCGTGCAAAATACCTCGGGTCAACAATTGAACAATTGCCAGAGAAATACGTCTTTCAGAGCCTTCTGCTTCATTCTCTACTGGGTCATCCTCGCTGCTCTCATCACTGGCTCAGTGCTCATCGTTCTCTTCGGAATCGGAGTGCTCGGATGAATTATGATGAATTGCAATGATAAAAAGGATATTGTATACCTTCACAATTATATCGCAAGACAATTCATCTAATTGTTCCGAAAATACTGAGTTTTGCACATACATTGCTGCTTTCCGCAGGACACAATAATGAGATATAATTGTACACATGTTGTATGTGATCTTGCCTGTCTTCTGTCACTCCCTTTTATTTTCGAATCTCAGTCTCATCTATCTCTCTTTTACAGCCCGCTACCATATTCTCGTTGATTCATGGGACCGCTCCCATCGTTCTTTCTTCTCTTTCAGAGGATGATTCATCAATGGCCACTGAAAGAGAAGAGACCCTTGCCCCTTCGTTCGAATTGCCTTCCTTTCTTCTTGCATCACACTCTCTTCCTCTTTTTCTCCTCAGTCACATTCTGTATCTTTTCACTTGTTTTCAACTCTGAATGTAAGAAGGAGATGGGGCACATGTTGCATGTGACTTTGACTGTTTTCTGACCTTCCCTTTTCGAATCAATATTTCCGAGAGTATCTGTGAAGATTAATCGCTCTCAATATCGTTCCTATTGTAATAGTCACATTCTCAGAGATATCAGAAAGAGATAAGATAGACAGTCGCGTCTGTTCATTCTTCTCCCTTCAATAGAGCGAGAAGCCATGGAATCCTGTAAGTGAATCTTCAATTCTCTGTTCATTCCATGTCAATATTCAGATTTCTATAAGTTGGCAGCATCCGTTCTTATTGTCGCAGCTCAAATCAGCTGTCAGAGACTGACAGAGAAGAACGCTCATATTCGAAAACATTTCGAGGTGATTTTTAGATTCCGTTCAACTCGAGTTTCGATCCTTACAGTTCTTCGGTGCTCTCTTTGCAATCGAGGCACTCAATGGACTGTACGGCGCTCTCGTTGGCATCCATCCCACGTTCCCCGTCTACCACCGTTACACGGGAAGGAGTTACAGGACGGGGGTGACTGATTTATACCATGATACCCGCTTTAAATGTCGATAATGATAGTAAATGAGACAATTCAGTCCGACTGGACGGTCTTCATTCGGGCAGCCTTGGACGTTCTCCGCCCTTTCGCTGTCTTTCTCAACTCTTTCCTCCCGTTCGCCTACCTGGTCAGTTCCAGAAGTATTCATTACTCAGCGTTTTAATCTCTCCAGTTGTTCGTCCTTCACACAATCCTCTCATCGAACGAAAGAAGTCGTTTGATCGCTGTCAGATTCGTTGCCGCCGTGTTGGCAATCGGTCCCGTGAGTCATGCGGAATGCACGAATATAAAACAATTTAGGCTGAAAAAACGTAAACAAAATCGTTCAGATCGTCTACTTCGCTAACGAACTCTCGATTGCCGTCTCCGGGCCGATACAATTCAGCTCGCTTTCTGAAGTGAGTCTGCTTCGACACTTATTTGTTGTGTGTCTAGATAAAAAGCGGACAGAAATCAAAGTAGTATAAAAAATCGGGTCTGTTCCGTTTCAGAACTGGTCGACATATTGTAAAACACTTCCTGACATCGAAATAACAAGAATTCTAAAACAAACCAGTTCTAAAACGGAGCAGACCATAAAAATCAGAAATTGCAGAATTTCACGCTGGCCTCAGAGTACACAGAACTTATCAACCTGCTGTTGCTGGTTGGATCTTTCTGCTGTGTGGATTTGAAGAGTGAGTGGCATCTTTTACTTACACCACAGAACGTGGAGTCGCTTCTTCTAATTTTATATAGATCAGCAATCCGTTTCAGAGACCCAATCGGTCCACCGCCTCCTCCTCCTCGCAGCTGTGGCAGTTCGCCTCCCCAGTCGTATCTTTGGTAAATCCATATCTGAGATTTCCACCATCTCAAGAAGACTATTTCCAGGTATCCGCGACTCATTTGCCTGGCACGTCCTCCCTCTGTTCTTCCCGGTCGTGTACTACTTTGCAACCAGAAAGCATGAAAAGGACCAAGAGAAGGAAGGAGAGAAGGAGAAGGAAGATCTTGTGACTGTTTAGCTCCTACTGAGCCTTCATGCATTATTATTCCATCAACTGGATTATTTCTATGATTGTGATGATTATTTCTCTAGATAAACGAATCGCATCTAATCAATCAATCGCAAAGACTCTTCTACCCCACTCTGTTCTGTTTCATCATTCTTCGCTAGTGTAAGATCCTCGATTGTTTATCCCCAATAGTAGGCGGATTGAGGTAGAGGGACTCCAGTGCATTGCGAAACGCGGGGCTGTCCCCCTCCTTCTCCTCTTTTCTCTACATATTTCTTGTTCGATCTCTCCCCTGATCACAATCTCCGTTTTCTCAGTTTGACATTGCAGCTTAAAATCGGATAACTTTGGACCGTTCGACAAAAACGCCGGACGTGTCTCTCTATATAAATTCGCTCGTTTCTCTCTCATTTTATCAAGTTCTTTCTCTTTCTCGCGCTCTCCTTTGTCGATTTGTCGCGTCTCGGAAAGGTGACGAAAAGCGAGCTTCGTTACGTCAACTATCTTGATCTTTGATCTCGTTCACTATTGCAGATGGATAGCAACGCCACTCTCGGGGATCTCACGACGAAACCATGGGAGGAGGAGGAGCTATTCTCAGGTACCACCGAATTGATTTTTATTAAAATGGAATTTATCAAGATCGCCAGTCCGGGAAGATTGAATCTTTCGTCTTGAGTAGTTTCATCCATATTTCTCATCTCATCGTCTCAATTGATTTGGATAACTTTGATTTCACTACTGTAGCACTTCGCCACTGCAGTATAAACAAGCGTGACCTAATGGTGTCTCTCCGAGTGTTTTCACAAGACCGACATCTTTCGCTGAAACAGTCAGAATGGTACTTCACTGTGCTAAAATTCGAATATACCTCGCGTATCCCTCTCTATTTCCTCATAATCCACAACCAATTGATCTCTGAACTGGCAGCTGTGTGATTAGTGCGGGTCACTACTTGTTCCTCTCGGACCCTCATTGATCAACAATCGAGAGAAGCGAGAGAGAGAGAAGAAGGGAAAGGGATTGCTGTCCCCTAGCACAGGCGCGTACGAGGGACTTGCGAAAGATGGAATAGACTTAAAAATGCAGGGCCTTCATTAATCAGAGAAGGGTAATAAAGGTCATTGGAGAAACAATAAATGATTAAATTCAATAATCCTTGCAGTATCCACTCAGAATATTCTCCTCATCATCTCATTTGTTCGTTTCGCTTCTTACGTCGCAGCAGGAATTCCCACGTGGTGTAAATTCAAAACTCACATGAAGGCGAGTCACAAGAGCGTATTTGAATAATAGATACAAAAAAATAAACAAAAACTTTTCCAGTTCTTCGCCCCCCTCTTCGCCATCGAGGCACTGGATCAGTTCATCGTCTTCTTGCATGAAGCCCTCTTCGTTGATGGAAGGATTTCCGGCGAGGTTTGCTTAGAGACCGCAACGTGATTCTCAAAATAAGCGTTTGGATAATCTTTTAGTGGGTAAAATGTCACAATGAGTCTAAATAAGGCCTTGCTTTTTACCGTTTGTCAAAATTTTATCCCTGAACCAAGTTACACCTAAAAAGTGCACTATTTCCTCTCACTGGGAGATCGTCGATACAACATAGGGGGCGGAGCCTAATTCGAGTTATCGAGATCTTGTATCACGCAGAGACTTGGTTCTAGCATGCGCTCGTGGCTTAGTGGTTGTGTTCCAAGACCACCTCGCCGAAGGGCGCACGCTCAAGTCCGGTCTGGCTCATAAAGTTTTGCAAGTCTTCTTGATAAACAACGGAAGTTGTAAACAAATACTCGCGGAGTACAACTATCTTTGAAAGGCAAGCACAAACTTCAAACACTTCTGATCTTCGCGTTTTTTGTTCTGATCGTCTTCTAAAAATAGAGAGCATAAATTACGAGAGGCGCACCCGGGTACGGACAGTAGAAGGCACTAATTCCTCTAATTGGGCACTTGTTTCATCATTTTTGACCTTCACAAAGGTGACCGATCATGCTGCGCCACGGGTCGTTTGTGAAGGAGGGTACAAGCTACAAAACGCGCCCTTGCTCGTCTGAAACGGTTTAGAACTCGAAGTGTGCTTCCTCGGCGCAGTTTTTATGCGATTTCCCGTACCCACAAAGTGGGCGGAGCCTGCGGTCTCTAGGTTTGCTTATATTATTTAAATTTTTTAGGCGTCACATAATGGTCAGTTTGATCACGCTTCACAACTCTGGCTACAGCTATGATAATTGAACTTGCAATCGTGCGCTTCCCTCTTTCAAACTCATATTTTAGACTTTCTGCGATTTTCTGGTGATTCTCATGCAATACGTCAACCTTCTCCTCATTCTCGCTTACCTGGTAGGTCACAATAGGCACCAGAAAGAAATATGAACTGGTAAACATTGCCCGGGTGGATTCTTGAAGACCCCAGCAAGTAAAACTCTTTGATTTTGGTTGCAGCCTTACTTTCCCTTTTTCTTGAAGTGCTGTACCTTTCCAGTGGGCCATCTACTACTTCGCATTTCAAGATAGAAAGGATGATCTCAATAAAAGGGACAAAGCTGTTATGCCTGTCTTATTGGCTGTGGTTATTGCTGCAGCGGTGAGCATTTTAGCTTTCGCGTTTTAGATTTCGAGCTTCAATATAAAAAATTAAATTGTAGATTGCCACTATTGCCAACGCCATCGAGAAAGATGAGTCGGTCTGTGTGTCGAGGGCGCACGTCGGTTGGGCTTCTGTGAGTGAGCACTTGAATTCGGGGGACAAGAACTATGCGATCTAGAGATTACGAAAATCCTAACTGTTTGCATCATGTCTGATTCACAGATCATGATGATCATCGGATCGATCGTGCAATCTCTCGCAGTTCCCATCACACTCATTGCAGTCAATTGTGAGCACATTGTTCCATTGTTTTGTTCCATAATACGTCTTTACAGGTTCCGACAAGGCGAATTTCGGCGGAAAGGAAGAGTCTCTCATCCTTCTGATCATTGCCGTTGTTGTGCGCATTCCGAGTGAGTTTTTAGTGCAAAAATACGTCAAAACCTCTCAAAAATCATGAATTTGAGGGTTGAATCATCTGATTGCAGCCATTCTTCTCTCCTTCACTGCCGTCGATCGTCCTCACATCCTCATCTTCATTCGCGCCCTTCCTCTCGTCTACCCGATTGCCTTCCTGGTCATCGTCCTGTACAAGAAGTCATGGAAACCACTCAACTGTTAGAGATCATCGTAATTATTTGTTGTTTTGTTGCTGCATTATCGTATTTTTTGTAACCTTCCTGTTGCTTTTTTGTTGTGTTTTGAAATAAATGATGCTTGGTGTTCCGGCAATTTTATTTTATAATTGCATGTACGCAGATCCATCCCTGATCCCTCTCCTCTTGTCTTATCACTAGCCGTATTTCTGTTGCAGATCATTGGCAACGTGATTTTTCGAGAGAATTGTCATGAAAATAATCGACAATTTCAAGCTTTTCACTACAAAAGCATTCCGATTTCCAGCTCTTATTTTTAATTTCGAGTAAAAAACCCTTTCAGAGC
Organism: Pristionchus maxplancki; assembly: GCA_900490775.1. Classification (NCBI taxonomy): domain Eukaryota; kingdom Metazoa; phylum Nematoda; class Chromadorea; order Rhabditida; family Neodiplogasteridae; genus Pristionchus; species Pristionchus maxplancki. The sequence goes on from LS561837.1 coordinate 233,758, forward strand.
CTTCTGCTTCATTCTCTACTCACCTTCTTTCATGAGACCGCTCCCCTCTTTCAGAAGATGATTCATCAATGGCCACTGAAGAAGAGACCCTTTCCCCTTTCATTCGAATTGCCTTGTTCTCTTCTTGCATTACAGTCTCCTCTCTTTCACTTCAATCTCACTCCTTTCTTCTGTATCCTTTCCCTGTTTTACACCTGAAAAAGGGAGAAGAGGCAACGTGGTACACATGTTGCATGTGACTTTGTCTCTGATCTGATCATTAGTTTTGCTTTTCGACACCTAGACATTCAGATTAGTCGTTTTTTGTTGTATCTGTGTCAATCGTTCACAGATCCCACTCTGTTGTAATAATCAAAGCTAGATAGTTAAGATATCTGCAAGAGATAAGTGGGACGGTTTCTTCTGTTCATTCCACTCGCTTAGGTCGATCGAGAAGCCATGGACAACTGTGAGTGAATCTTCAATTATCGACTCGGTTTTGCTTAATCCATTTTCAATATTCAGATCAGTTTGCAACGTCTGCAATTATTGTCGCAGCTCAGTACAGCTGTGCAAGACTCACAGATAAGAACGCTCACATTCGAAGCCATTTCGAGGTATTTTTTATCTCCAAAGTTCACTAGGGTTGATTGAATGATGAGCACGGGGTGTATCATTTTAGAACTGGTCAATTTAGAACTCTTGTAATTTTGGTCTCAGCACGAGTTTTACGACATTTTATTCCTGACCGCTGTAATGTACTAAAATGACCAGTTCTAAAATGATACACCCCCGGAGCACGTATCTTTGCTGTGTCTCTTGCCGATTTCGGCTGCAAAAGGAAACTGAAGGACAGATTCTCTGGCAAATTTACAAGAATACTCTGCAGTTCTTCGGTTCGATCTTCTCTACCGAGTGTCTCAATGGAATGTTGAGCGCAATCGTGAGCATCAGCGGCCCCATCTACAACTTGCCAAGGAGCACCGAGGTTGGTTATTTTGTTGAAAATTGCTCCTGCACTTTGCAGAACAATTGGGAGATTTTTCGCATGGTTTATTTGTAGGGGATGAGAATCGGTTTAGGTTGGAAATAGACGATGCCCGGAAAAGTGCAGGAGTGTCTGCGATAAGCAAACTTGCCGTAACGTAAGATATTTCAGGCAGACTGGACGGCCGTTGTTCAGAATGTCCTCAATATTCTGCGCCTCGTTGCGGTCTTCCTCGACTCCTTCCTTCCCTTCTTGTACCTGGTCGGTTCCTGAATTTCTTTGTTAGTTTCAAGTGCACAATTACAGTTGTTCATCCTCCACACCATTCTCTCGTCGAACGAAAGATGTCGCTTGATCGCTGTCAGAATCGTTGCCGCTGTGCTGTCAATTCTTCCCGTGAGTCTCATCATTATGCAAGAATAAGAAGCGATTGAGGTAGGAAAAATATTAGCCAAACGATTCAGATCTTCTATTTCGCCAACGAAATTTCGATCGCCTTCTCAGGACCGATGCAATTCAGATCGTTCTCGGGAGTGAGTCTTTTTTGACAATTAACTATTACCATCATTTGGAATCTTTGCCGTGTAAAACTCAAAGACAGATTCATTTACAGAATGTCAAGATCACCTCCGAGTATACTGAAGCCATCAACATCCTCTTGCTGATTGGATCTTTCTACTGTGTTGACTTGAATAGTGAATAACTTCCATTTTACTAACTTTTTGAGAAATAGTAACTGTTTATCCCAGAGACCCAATCGCTCCATCGCCTCCTCCTTCTTGCCGCAGTGGCAGTTCACCTTCCCATGAACAGCATCTTCAGTAAGTTCAGATTTAGCACTTTCACAGTATCAAAAAGACTTTTCTCAGGCATCCGCCATTCGCTTTTCTGGGACGTCCTCCCTCTGTTCTTCCCTGCAGTGTACTATTTCGCAACGAGAAAGCACGAGGCGGACCATGACAAGGAAGGAAAGACGGAGAAGGAAGATCTTGTGACTGTTTAGTTTCTACTAAACGTGCCTTACTGCATTTCATGTATTCCATCATGATCATTTTACGAGATAAAGTCGAATCGCAAGGACTCCTCTACTCTTTCTCGATCTGTTTCATCATTCTTCGCTAGTGTAAGATCCTCGATAGTTTATCTCCTAACAGTAGGCGGAGTGTGGCAGACGGACTCCAGTCAGGGTCAGGGATGGGCGTAAAAAATAAATTTTACGGATCCGTAAAAACGTAAAAATTACGGATTAGGAATCCGTAAAATTCCGTAAAAACCGTAAAATTCGTAAAATTGGTGCTATCGACGATAAATCGTGCTTAAAGGAATCAGAAACGCTTAAAATATGATTCTTTGGGTTTGAATTGTAAGTGATTTTAATATTAGATTACAATGCACGCGTTTGCTCAATTTACTATGAATCACTGAATAAGCGTGAGCTCAATTTTTCGCCAATGAGTGTAAATAGGAGCGATACTTGACAGCATTTCGAAGGCTGTAATAAAATTTGAGATGAGAATCGTTGCTCTATTGCTATTTTTCGCTCTACAATCATCAAAGTCCGTTACAAATTGCATATTTTAGCGGTTTTACTCCTCAAAATGTTTTACGGATTTTACGGATTGGATTTTACGGAATCCGTAAAATTATATTTTTACGGTTCAATACCGTAAAATCCGTAAAAACCGTAAATTCCGTAAACGTAAAAGCCCAACCCTGGTCAGGGTGCATTGCGAAACGCGGGGCTGTCCCCCTTCCTCCTCTCTTTTCACCCCATATTTCTTGTCCGATCTCTCCTCTCCTCTGATTCCAATCTCAAGTTGACATTGCACCTTCCGATCCGAGCCTTAGATAAGATCAACACAAGTTCTATATAAGCCGAATTATTTTATATTTCTCACTTGCTCGTAAATTTCACATGCACAGTAGTCCGTCAGCTACCTTGAACTTTGATCTTTCTTTCCTGTTCCAGATGGATAGCAACGCCACTCTCGAAGTTCTCACGACGAAGCCATTGGAGGAGGAGCTATTCTCAGGTACCACTCAAGGTCCCGGCCTTATCGTTGTGCCCTCAGCAAGGCGAAATGCGGTTGATTCTTGTTGCAACTTTACCTTTACCGGAACTTCACTTAGGGCAAATTATCAAGATCGCGAGTCCGGGAAGAGAACACTTAGAGTAGTCTCAACTCCTCTGCTTATCTCACTACTTCAATTGACTGTTTATACTGTAGCAGCAACGCGCCACTACAGCATAAACAAGCACCACCTAATAGTACATCCCCAAGAATTTCACAAGACCCACGACACCTTTTTCTTTCAGTAACCTTTGAATTTGCCTTGCCAATGGCTCTCTATTTCCTCATAGTGCTACAACTAATTGATCTCTGAATTGGCAACTGTTGCGTGTGATTAGTCACCGCTTACTCCTCCCGGACCCTCATTAATCAATAGTCGAGAGTTAGAGCGGAGAGAGGGAAAAGAAAGGATAGCTGTCCCCTAGCACTGGCGCGTACGGCACTGATGATGAAAAGATGGACGAGGCTTAGAAATGCAAGAAACTCATTAATCAGAGAATGAAAAAACGAATGCAGGAATTGCGAAAAGAGTGAATGTCTGACAATATTCATGGTTGGACTAGAAGTTCGAAGTAATTGGAAAAAAAGTTAGATATACCTCGAAAAATCAATAATCCTTGCAGTTTCCATCCAGAATATTCTTCTCATCATCTCCTTTGTTCGCTTCGTCTCTTACATCGCCGCCGCACTTCCAACATGGTGCAAATTCGAAACTCACATGAAGGTGAGCATTTCTAAGTTCGATTAGATGAAAATATATCACATTTATAGTTCTTCGCTCCCCTCTTCGCCATCGAGGCACTGGATCAGTTCATCGTATTCTTGTATGAAGCCCTCTTCGTTGATTCCAAGATTTCCGGCGAGGTTCGATTACATTATTTCCATGTTTGACTCGCATTCGTGCCTCCTCTTCTTTTAATTTCTCATTTCGGACCTTCTGCGATTTTCTGGTGATGCTCATGCAGTATGTCAACCTTCTCCTGATTCTCGCTTATCTGGTAGGTCAACGATATTTTGACTGGAGATACTATTGACATCTTTCCAGTGGGCCATGTACTACTTCGTCTTTCAAGATAACAAGAAATCTCTAGAAAAAAGGGACAGGTGTATCATGATCGCTTTCTTAGCTGTGGTCATTCTTGCTGCTGTGAGTATTTTAGCAATCGAGAAGTGGAATTTCGAGCCTTTTCGGCTTAAATTGTGCCTTCAAAAGGAAGAGAGTAATTCCAGACCGCAACTATCGCCAGTGCCGTTCAGAAGGAGGAGTTGGTCTGCGTGTCGAGAGCGCACGTCGGGTTTGCTTGGGTGAGCGAGAATTTATTGTGCAAGGACTGAATGCACGACCCGATAAGGAAAACATGATGTTATTGGATCCCCCGTTGACAGTTCGACTATAGTTTCGAGAAAATTCGAAAATACAGATTGACAGGACCTCCTGATCTTCGGGTCGATCCTGCACTGTCTCGCCATTCCCATCACACTCTTCATTGCGTGCAAATGTGAGCCCATTCCATTATGTATTCTGCTCTCACAATCTTCAGTTTCCCACAAGACGAATTTTTATGGAAAGGCGGAATCGCTCATTCTTCTAATTATCGCCATTGCCGTTCGACTTCCGAGTGAGTTTTAGTACAAAAACAAGTGAAAACAAACAAAAAAGGCTTGAATTCGAATCTTGAACCATCAAATTGCAGCCACTCTTCTCTCCTTCACCGCCATCGACCATCCCCACATCCTCATCTTCATTCGCGCCCTTCCTCTCTTCTACCCGGTTGCATTTCTCGTCATCGTTCTGTGCAAATAATTCATGGAAGTAATGATGTTCAACCTGTTATTCCTGCTTGCGTATCTAATTATCAATGTTCTTTGTTGTTGCAATATTTCTGATTGTTTATGTAATGATTTTTTTGTTATTTTTGTTATGGTTATAAATAAATGATGCTTGGTCCTTCAGCATAATTTTATTATCATAGATAATTACTTGCACGAGGAAGAGGGACGGAAATTGGGTTCATATTGAAATGTTAATGAACCGCGAACAGTGAGGAGGGGAAAAGAATTAGACTTACTTGTGCTTTCCCTTCTCCAAAGATCATCAGCGTGTGTTTACCAGCAGAGTGGACGGCAGAGAAAGAACGAGAAAGAACGAGAGATCAAGAGATCAAAAACGTGTGCTCTGTGTGTGGTACTTTGTGTGTTCACTGTTGTTCTTCTAGACAAATTACGGAAATGCTTAACAAGGAATGAAAAAAAAAATTAAAGACGACTATCACAAATTTAGACCTTCAAGATCGCACTTTATTCGAGGAAAAATTGCACATTTCACTCCAACTTTTATGAGTCAGCAGGCTAACGATAGCCAGTTAGTTCCACCATCGAACCAAAAGACCAGCATCCATTCGAAAACATACGAAGTCTATCGAAATGAGAGCCGGAAGTGCATGCGAAAAGGGATTTTCGAAATGCTACGGAGCATCGAACATTTTCGAAAGTGAGTGAGGTACATAAGCCAGGGGGAATTCCCTCTCCTCACCACTCAGTTTGTTCTCATTTCTTCCGTTCAATCGTCGTTATTTCAGAATGGATTCTTCCCTCGTCAATCCCTTCAACGGCGACGTCTTCTCTCCTCGTTACTACCAACTACAAGAGGAATCTCGTCATCTTCCCATCGTCAACTTCAAGGACATCTTCTCATTTTCCTTCTCCTCTTCTTCTCTCATTCTCATTAACGACTTCTCTTCCTCTGGAGCGAGTTGTCTCATTCCCCAATGGTCCGTCGAATTGATCAAAGGGAATGAGAAACTCAATGGGAAACTCGTGGCCTCATCCCTTCCTCGTCGACTCGCCGCTCTTTCTCTCGCTTCGAGAGTAGCGGAGGAAATGGATTTGGAGCTGGGAAAGGAGGTTGGATTCGCTATTCGAGATGAGAAGAAGGGAGGAAATCTACTCAAGTTCTGTACGGATGGATGGTTGTTGAGAGAGATGGAGAAGGATCCTCTCCTCTTCAATTTCGGAGTCATCATAGTTGATTCGATTCATGAGAGAACTCTCCACATTGACGTCCTCATCTCCAAGTTGAAGAATCTTCTCACTCTGAGGAAGGATCTCAAGGTTATTCTCATCGGTTCTCATCTCGACATCAACAAATGGTCCACTTACTTCAACCATTTCTCCCTCATTTCTGTCCCTCGACCTCCTCTCCCCGAGATTGTCTACTCTCCTCTTCCTTCTCTCAACCCCGTCGATGCAGCAGTCGAAACAGTCGTTGGACTGGAGAAGGAAGGCAACATCCTCCTCTTCCTCGCGACTAAAGAAGAAGTGGAGAAAACTTGTAAAGAGATTGGAAGAAGAGTTGAGGGACTCGTCTGTATTCACCTCCATTCCGGATTGACCTTCGATCAACTGAAGAAGCTCAGTTCAATCGAAGGAAGAAAGTGCATCGTCTCCACTTCAATCGGTGATTCTTCTGCTTTTCTCTTCAACATCAACGTCTTCTTCGTCATCGACGGAGGTCGAATTCAATCTGATTTCTACGACGACGAAGAATCTTTGAATCCGATCTCGAAGATGACGGCGAATCGAAGAATGGAGAGAATTGGAGTGAAGAAAGTGATTAGAATTTACTCGGAGAAGGAATTCGAAGAGATGGAAGAAGAGAAGATTCCGGTGATTCTGAGAATGAATCCGAAGAGAGTGAAGGAAGTACTCAAGGATAATGGAATCGACGTGGATTCGCTCGACCTCATCGACAAACCGAAGACGATGTGAATCCCATTCTACCCCACTATCATTATTTGTCACCATCGATAAATGATATTTGTTGAAGACTTGTACTGTATCTGGACACCGCTGATTGCTAAATCAGCTGGACAGGCTACGTAATTTCAGAATAGTTTGTACAACTCAGTTTCGCACGAGATCACTGTGTTTTAAAATAAGGCGGCGTTGCAAAACGCGATTCCTAGGTACTCGTAAACTGTTAATGCTGATACGTTTTGGCATTGGACATTAGATGCGGACACTGTCTCACCCTTGGATACATTCAAGTGACTAATGTTGTCGTTAATACTCAGTCCTTCTCAATTCTGTACGCGCTCTCATTGCCAGACTCACAGAGCAATAGTGTGAAAGAGAAAACCCGAGAGAGAGAGAGAGCAACTGTCGTGTGATTAATGAACGGGTACGTAGAGATAGCTTATCAGAAGAGAAGAAGAGAGAAGATTTCCCACCGACTTCCCACTACTACCCCTTACCACTTCCATCGATCTGAAGATTGGAAATATGGAAGCTCGTGAGTTCCTTTACATTTTTATTTTCATTAAAATTACTCTTAATTAAAATGAGTCGCATGTGTACGTCTACAATGTATTCTTCAGCCGGCTATGCTGTTCTGCTGCCCACATCCATACTTATCATCATTTCTCAATCCGCCAGCGCGGTTTTCACTCTGAAAAGCGAAAATCGTCGGAGCAACTTCATGGTGAAAGATATACAGATATTTCATGGCATTATTCAAGAAACAACTGTTTCTAAAAATATACAATCTTCAGATCTTCGGCATTCTGTTCGCTACCGAGGCAGTCACGAATGCGCTCTGTGCACTCATCGGCGTCCGCCCATTCTTCTTCATGCCCATTCCTAGAGGGGTAGGTTCACACAAATAAAATGACAATTGGATGCATTTTTCTAGTTCGTCTTCGAAGTTCTGGTCACGACCGCCGTCTTTCTCGACAGCATGCTCCCTTACCTGTATTTGGTGAGCCATTGATTGTGAAGGTTACGTCCCCGATATAATTTCAGTGGTTCATTTTCCTCACCGTATTCGCCGCTCACACGCGATGCCGCTTTTTAACCACTCGTTTCTTTCCGGGCATGCTTAGCCTTGTTTCCGTGAGTTTGACAATTTCTTTTTGTTCCGGTTTTTGTCACTATACTTTTATTTTCAAGGTTGGTTATCTCATCAGCGAGCTTGGCCTAGATAAGTCAGTCACAAGTAATATGCCGTTCACTCATTTCTCTCTGGTAAGATCTAAACTTGTCTGCATTGAAAGAAAAAGAGGGATACAAATAATTCAGGCTGTCAGATTCATCTCAATGTGCGTTGAGGGAGTCAATTTACTCGTTCTCATTGCTTCGTTCAAATGCGTCGATTTGGACAGTGAGATTTTGTTTAATTTCCAAAGATGTTTAAGAATCTGTCGCTCTTGTACCTCATGCACCATGCGAATTTCCAATCTGATCATTATTGAAACTCATTTCGTGTTAGACCTATTGTGCGGAGACGGAAAGGAGTGTTCCTGACTATGAAACTTGCTTCTCTCAATCCCATTTCAGAGACTGGATCGCTCCATCGCTTCTTCCTTCTGGTCGCTGTGGCAGTTCGGCTTACTGCCAATCGAATCTTCGGTGAGTTTTATTTTCAAATACGGTACAAAAGAAGAAATATTTTATGCACGGATGCGCTAAATCCCTGTGTCGAGTTTCCAACTTCTAAACATTATCGGTCAGGTGTTCATGGATCAGATGATCCATTCATCTCGTGTGCGTGGCACGCCCTGCCCCTGTTCTTCCCAATCGTCTATTTCTTCGCGACAAGAAAGCATGAGAAGGAGAGGGAAAAGGACGAGAAGATTGAGATGGAAAGCGCTTCGTTGGTTTAGAATCTCAGCGTACGGGATTGTTAGTGAATGTTCGTGTTGGCGTTGACTGAAAACGTCCCTTTTTTCCCGTTCATGTGGCGATAAATGCTTTGTTAAGATAAGATTTCGTAAAAATGGCCGCACGGCACTCTGGAAAATGATCTCGTCCGAGCCGGGGAATTTTAACGCGCGTGGCGTCCTCGGAGTATCTGCGAACTGGGAACCGCAAAATATGAACAATAATACGGCTCCGGTTCTGGTCGAAATTTGAAAACTCGGTCCAAAATGACAAAATGTGTGGCAGGTCATTACGCTTCGGATAGGGCTGAGGTAGATGTAATGGACCCGTGAGGGTGCTGCTACGCACCCAGCTACGTTTAACACGCGTCTTCTGAGAGAATGCAGGAAAACGGACCCCTTGAGGAACCAGGAGCCGAAAGTTTGAGCTTTTCGAATGAAATTTTTATGGTGATGTATGTCAAAGATGAGAAAACTTTTAAACTTGGTCATTTGTCCCAGAACCGGCTTTTAGGTATTTTCCGGCTCGGGGTCCGGCTCTGTCATAACTCAGCTCTCCGATGAGCTAGAAGGTCGTGCATAGGCTTAAAAAATCCGCGAAAATATTCTGAGCAATTTTTCTATTGAGGCGGAAGACCACAGACCACATCTTCATTATTAAAAATTTGAAAAACCGTTTTCGAAATCAGAAAATCAATTTTTCTGAATCGGGGACCCCCATTTTCGTGTAAGACGAGGTCAGGTTCGGAATCTACGTACTTGATATACTTTAGAAAAAATTTGAGCCGGGGTCGGTAGGGGTGGGAATAGAGTTTCCCGAGTCGATATCCAGCTCAGAGTCGCAAAATTGCGATTTTTCAGGAGCTCGATTTTTCGAATTTCGTGATTCCCTTTCGGTCTAATATCGAAAATCGATTGCGTTAGGTTGATACTAAGCCGAATATATTGATTTAACACATTGGAAACTCAAAATGGACAAATTGAAATTTTGCTCAAAATCGAAAAAATCGCATTTTTTTCACATTTTCGATTCTGCGCATTTCGTGTTCAATTTTCGGTCTATTATCAAAATTTGACTGTATTACATTGATTTCACACTAAATATATCGTTTTACCACATTGGAATGTCAAAATAATCGAGTCGAAATTTGGCTCAGAGTCCCAAAATAGCGCTTTCCTTTTGCCTTCCTTGTGTGATAAAAAAATTATTTTTCGTGTCAAATCAATGTAATACAGTCACATTTTGATAATAGACCGAAAATTGAACACGAAATGCGCAGAATCGAAAATGTGAAAAAATGCGATTTTTTCATTTTGAGCAAAATTTCAATTTGTCCATTTTGAGTTTCCAATGTGTTAAATCAAAATATTCGGCTTAGTATCAACCTAACGCAATCGATTTTCGATATTAGACCGAAAGGGAAACACGAAATTCGAAAAATCGAGCTCCTGAAAAATCGCAATTTTGCGATTCTGAGCTGGATATCGACTCGGGAAACTCTATTCCCACCCCTACCGACCCCGGCTCAAATTTTTTCTAAAGTATATCAAGTACGTAGATTCCGAAATTGACCTCGGCTTACACGAAAATGGGGGGTCCCCGATTCAGAAAAATTGATTTTCTGATTTCGAAAACGGTTTTTCAAATTTTTAAAAATGAAGATGTGGTCTGTGGTCTTTCGCCTCAATAGAAAAGTTGCTCAGAATATTTTTGCGGATTTTTTAAGCCTATGCACGACCTTCTAGCTCATCGGAGAGCTGAGTTATGACAGAGCCGGACCCCGAGCCGGAAAATACCTAAAAGCCGGTTCTGGGACAAATGACCAAGTTTAAAAGTTTTCTCATCTTTAACGTACATCACCATAAAAATTTCATTCGAAAAGCTCAAACTTTCGGCTCCTGGTTCCTCAAGGTCCTGCAATCTCTCAGAAGACGCGTGTTAAAGCGGTTGTGCCCTACCCTCGACGCACGTCGTTGGGCCCTCTGCTAACCCTCAGACATCCGGACCATGCCACGAGAGGACCTGTTCTCACGGGCTATAAGTACCCTGGGAACGGGGCGCGTGCTAGTCGCGCCGGGTTGGAGGACGCGGGAAGAGGGAGAGGGAGCGGGGAAGGGAGGGGCGCATGGGAACCAAGGGAACTTCCCTACTGTTACCTTCTCCCCGCGTCCAACCCGGCTCGCGACTAGCACACGCCCCGTTCCCAGGGTATTTATAACCCATTTTTATTTATAAAGAGACCGCCTCTCGCGCCACGGTCCGCAGTCTGAGGGGCAACACCCTGCCACAAGTCCCTTACAAGATCCTGGTGCTACAAAAGAAAGGCAACCTCCTTCTCTACCCTCGCAACTAAAGATGAAGAGGAGAAGGCTTGTCAGGAGATAACACTATTCTACCCATGATTTTTTGCCACCGTCGATAAATGAAATTTGTTGATTATTTATACAGTTGCACAAAAACATTTCATAATACCATGAAAGAAGGGGCATGGGCAGGAGCGAAATCCAATAAAATTTGGACTATTTATGGGTTGACTTTGGTACCCTTATTGGTCATCGTCATCTTCATCATCGTATTCATCCTTCTCCTCCACTAGCACTCTTCCATTCTCCTGCATTACGATCATGCACTTTCCATGGTATTTGATGTTCGTAATGTTGTAGGGCAGTTGGTGATAGTAAAAAGCGATGAAGTCCTCGCCGATTCGGATCTGAAAATAGAAATAAAGTGGCTATTAGCTATTTCAAGTAAGCAAGAAGGACCAACCTTGAATCCATCCCGCTGCAGAGTAACCTTGATGATGAAGAGTTCGTTGAAGGAGGGATCTGGTAGCTCGTAGACCTGTTGCAGCGGAGCCCAGCGAGTCTTGAAACTGCTCAGCTCAAGTTCCTGAAACAAATTTCTTCATTTCCTCAATCAATTCCTCATTTTCGTAACGTTATTGTCAATTCACTCACCTGAGAATGCAGATGAATTCCGATGTGCAGAGCGATTCGATTGCCAGGAATTTCGAAATTGATGGAAACGCTGAAATTAAAAATGTGCTTAGCTAAATTCATTAAATAGTTTACCTGGTGTTCTCCATCGGCTTCACACTTATCTTCCATTCAGTGCCGATTGCTGGAGCGGTGAAGTCGTTTGGTTTTCCCGCAATGAAATTGCGAGGACGGTTCTGATAATGCCATTGTTCGATTCGTTTTAATTCAATTATTTGTCCACCAGGATAAGGGAAAATTGAGAATCATATGGACCAGCTAGAAGCTAATTATTATAATTCACTTACCAGTGACCGGTAGTTGTTGGGTAACTGCGGGCGTTGATCGATTGGGTGGCCTTGCAAGACAGAAAACAACGATAAGGCGAGAACGAGGGCAGTGAACGAGAGCATTTCTGAGAAATTAGGAAAGTAGAATTTGGAATCGAAAAACGGTGACGTTACTGATACATTAGAAACTGTTGTGAGATCGAGGCGAGTGCCGTTTCTTTTATTCCATTTGGGAAGGTGACACCCGACCTTCGAGACTGGACGCGCCCGTCCAATCGCGTCCTCTCTTTATTATCGTGAAAAAAGTTACCCACTGGCAAGGATTTTACGGGAAATATTTCATCCTCCCTTTGTTTCTGGGTTCTAACACGGCTAAATTGATGGACAATACTGGGAGTAGGCAAGTTGTTTATGCACACAACCACTTTATAAATATTGCATCAAAAGCCACAAGATTAAAACGCAAGGGACGAAGGTTCCCTCCAGACATCGTTGGCTGCAGCGGAGCACAAGTAGGACGAAGATGACCGTACAACAGATCCACGGAATCTGCAAGAATTCAGGGTTTTCTGTTAGCAAACGAGTCACATCTAACTCACTCTACTAGTGATGTAGACGATAAGACAACTTCCTATTACGTAAGCGAAAGTTCTTCCCGCGGGCCAGCGGCTCCACATCTCCCTACGGCCGGTCAGAGCCAGCAGCCAGAGAACTGCTCCCAAAACGAGAGGAATTCCTCTACTGTAAGCTGGAATGAACGATTGGCGATCAGAAATCACTTACACTGATATGACAGCATAATGCGATAATTCTCCCTAGTTGCGATGCCGAATACAGTAGGCGTTATTGGGCCTAATTTCATTAAGCTGAAATAGTAATGCAATATTGTTTGTTGCGTTTTAACTGTCACCTCATTCCATCTAACCAAGATGCTGCGTCTGCTGCTGCGTTTTTTCTGGAATAGTATTCTTCGTAAACACTGGAACAGTCAGGTCTCTTGAAAGGCGCAGATGTCAACTAAAAATACAAAATAAGGTACCAGATATATTTTAAATTTCTTGCCATCAGACAGGTTGATGTTCAAATGAATGTCGGCCATTATTTTATCTAAAGTTTTTATGTTCCTCCCATTCCAGGCCTATAGAATAGATCAAGGGACGTTGAATTCTTGGTAGCCATTGGAAAGTGCTGCAATACCGAGACTTCTGAAGCGAGAAACCGAATAATTTTCTGTTCGAGCGCAAAGAATGAGTAAAACCTGTTGGACGGCATGGTTCCTTGAACAAATTATGATGATCATGCATAATTTCCGATGATATTGAAGGCAAGATGAAACAGAATATCAGATATAAACCTAGTATACGCAAAGCCATGGAAGCCGTATAGTTTGTCACTGAGTTTGTAAAATGAACTGATTGAGTCTTAGAATCGTTCTTCCATTTCAAACCACGACTCTTACTGTAATAGCTCCCCTGGCTAGTCTCAATTTCCATCACCTTTTCTTGGGTAGATCGAGCATTGAATTCTGGGTATAATTCTGGGTATACTAGGTACAAGCCGCATCATCTTTATAATGAATTTAGATATTTACATTTAGAACAAAAGTGAAATTATTTTGACAGCCTTTTGGCGGCCTTCTGTTCTTGTGAATTCTTGGTTGACGTTGAGTTTGATGCCACCTGAATTCAATCTTCATTTGGAAAACAACACTGAAAACAATTTCACCTGTGTCGATTTCTGATTTCGCAGAGACGTTCGGAGGTAGAAGAGGAACACGGATCCCTGCATTTTTTCGATCAATTTCCATGTTTTTTCTCCCTTTTCTTTTCGAAAACCACGAACCTGCACCATGGGCACCATCCACACAGAGAACGTCATCGATAACGTCGCCGGCCCGAGATCCGAGGAGGTTACTGAATTCTTTTACTGATTTCGAAAATGGCAGACAAACTTACTGGATGGAATGATGAACACTGCGATCGGGAACGAGATAACCACCACGGGGAGGATGCTCTGCAAGGAGTTATTGCAAATATTTTTTCTAAGTTTTCGATTTGAGTATCTCCGCTTCATTCCAACCTGCAGCAACTGCATCTTGTAGAAAGTGTTCTCCATCTTGAGCGTTTTCTCACTGAGCTTCACGCCGAATGACTTGAGGTGGCGGCGGATCTGTTATATTTTCGATTACAAAGATCAAAGATCAAAGATCACCATGAGAATGATAACGCCGAAGATGACGTAAGAGGAGAAATAGGTCGATATCACGCAGCCAAGGGCTAACGTAATGCATGTGCGGTTGTTCTAAAAGAGAACTTTGAATTGATGATAATATTCAATTAGGAAATTTACATTCTCCTCCATTCTTCCGAACGGCAGACCGTACACTACAAAGTGCTCATTAGGATCGATATCGAAGGCTTCCTAAATTACTTTTATTCACATTTTAAAATCCAAAGATCACCGACCCTTGAAGTGTTCTGGATGATCTTCTCATATTCTGGAGTAGGGACGAGATCACTGACAAAGAACTGGAAAGGCTTATTAACTGTTATTCATGCTCTGGTTATACAGATTGAGTACTCGGAATCTCTAAGAAAAGCTCACGTAATCGTAAACGATAAAGCAGATGGTTATCGTATAAGAGATTAGTAAGCGCTTGTAGATGTTGAGACGAGGTCTGAACAGGTGGTGTCTTGTTTATTTGTAGTTTTTCTCAGAACTTGTTTTTGTTTTCGCATTACCTCGTCAACGCCAAGTACTGCATTAGGCACGGTCCCGGAATCAGCTGCCAGATCATATACGAAAATATGGTGAGACAGATCATAGACATGTCCTAAAATAGAAATATTATCTTGAATGAAATGCATTGTACAGTCGTGTGAACAATCTGCAGCTTGTGTGAAATCGCGTTCTTTATTAATCTGATTGGCAAATGCAACTTGCTTGCCTGAGAAAATTTTGCAGGCTGAATTTTCTGTGTTTTTATTGCTCGTGCGAACGAGGAAATACTTCTTGTACGTGATTGCGACACTTCCCTGTGAAACCACCTGCATTGGCCTACCAGCCAAGGACTAATTAAGCCAGGGCAAACATCGCCGTATTTCAGCTGCGTTGGGGAAGCAGCGAGACACAAAAACAGCGCAGTTAAAGTGGAAGCAATATCTAAAAATAGTACCTGCAGGGCCTTCGGAAGTAGTGGAACGAGAGGGCCGTAGAGAGGGACTGAGAAGTGACCGTGGTGGAAGACGTGGGCCTACATTTCGAAAAGAATTAGAGTGGATCAAAATTAGTTCAAACTCACCGACAGTACCAGCCAGATGTTGAATGCATACAGCAATCCATGCACAGCGACGATTATTAAAACTAGTCGGAAGGACTGAGAGACGCGAGTGTTCTTGGCTGGAATTGACGAATTTTTTATTACTTTTTATACACAATATTGTTGCGTGGATGAGTTCCTTACCTAAGAGGAAGAGAAAGATTCCATAGATGAAAAAGATAATGCTGCTTTCGCATACCGTAACCACGCGGGTTACTGTAGACCAGTGGCTGGACATTGAACCTGACAGAGTAGAGGTAATCACGAGGAAAGGAGAATAATATCAGCGACTGGGAAATCAGGCGACTATTGATAAAGAGCATACTGTAAACCACAGTAATCAAGGATTCTCATTCTCCTATTTATACTGATTGTGAGTAGTGAAGTTTGATTCCGACAATTAGAGTGGTCTCTGAGGATCGCAATGTACCGAGAATCATTTGATTGAAATCAGCTGGTTTAAATGCCCCTGGGGGTATATTTTAGCAGGAAATGCAAGGAATAGAATACGGTCAATAATTATAGAATTACTGAGTCATCTTTATGCACCCATCATAAGCTAGCAAGTTGTGGAGAAAGCGGTTTGATAACAAACTACCGTATGCACAGCACGAAAACCCCGCAAATAAATGAGTTGTGTACTGATAAAAATGACAAAGAGAATGAGTAATGCAGTGAGAACTAGAAAAATGATGTCTGTCACAGTTCGAAATAAAGTGATAAAAGACAGTACTCAATTCCCCTAGCACGAGGCTCGGCGTTGTTCTTGCTCTAATCACCAGTATCGTAAAACATAAAACATAAATCAGCCTAGCAAGTGCTTGATTGCTTGATTAGTTATCACAATAAATGCACAGCAGGCTGAGATAAAATACGATCTTTGTAATAATTAATAGTCCGAGACCTTGTTGTACCCAAGGCGACAGGCAACTCTCAATCACACGACAATTTATGACAGCTGCATTTCGTCGGCTAGAATGCAGATGAATTTCCTTGACTGCTCCGTTTTCTGCTGCTTGGGAGACAAACGACCAGTATGGTGCTGGCACTGGAGCCTCGAGGGAGGAAAGGAAAGAGGAGAGTGTGAGGTCTATTTTTGCCAGTTAAATTCAATCTGAACACTATTGATACCATCTGCGTTGTATTTTCGTTCTCATTTCCCGGACCGTAACCGTATTCTGATCGCATAGTAAACAATTATAGTGTTCCGGAAGGCGACTATCTTCGAGATTAGTCAGGGTCCGCATCTCTTTGCATAGTGAAGCACATTTATCTTACTGTACTCATGATAAATTACTTAATTAGAAACTGTTTGTGAATTGTATGAGTCCGTACGGCATACTTTACCTCCCTGTTCTTACGAAGGCTGTTCTTAAGAAGCAGAAGGAGTGATCTACCAGAACCATCGCCGATAGTCTATCGAGCTTGCAGTTCGGATCTTCCAATCATTGATCATTTTCTTTTCGAACGGCCGCATCATTGATAAACTGGATTGCGTGGGAGTTGCCGCCCCCCCCCCCTCCCTCCTATAAGGGATGCATCACTCTCCGATAACCATGGCAGTTCGCGGATAAATCGTCCAGGACAATGGTGCGTTCCTTTCCTTTCTTCAATTATTAGATATCAACCCTATTCACTAAGGTTTCGATTTCATCTTCGTACCGCACATACACTCACTTTTATGTATTACTATTTTGATCTCATGTTATCATATTTTTCGCAGTCTTTCAAAAATTCAAACGAGAAATCCCCGAGAAAACGAGATAGCGCCCTTTTCTTTTCACTTTCGAACACTAGCTGTACGAATGGGAAAGATCTGTTTCTCTATTACCAAGTGCAGGAAAAATGAATTTCACATATTCTCAGAAATCGTTACTATTTCTTCTACTGGTTGTCGTCAAACTTTCATTCGGATGCCTGGCCATGAACGCCGACCATCTTCCTGCGAGCATGCCATGTAGGTGTTTTGTGGCATTGTCTTGTGATCAAAAACATTACTATTCCGTATGATTTGTGAGCAAAGTAAATAAGAAACCTTTTGCAGCGCCTTGCCAGGAGACGTACATCCTGAAATGCGGCAACACGCCTCAGCCATGCACGGATCCTATCATCGTCCATGACGTTCTCATCTGCCCGACTGGCTATCTGTACGACGGCGATGTCATGCTAGATTTAACAAGCATGCCGTTCACATGCAGAAACGGATTCTTCTTCTCCAAAGATGGCTTCAAGGCCGAAGCGGGATCGAAACTCACTTGTCGCTAATAATTTACTGTCAGATAAATTCGTATTTGTTTATTTTCAAATAGTCTTCCCCATTTAAATAAAAACACGAGAAACATGATGAGATCGTTTATTAGTTTTTTGTCGACAACAAACAAATATAGATACTTCTTTTTGAGTGGGAGGGAGAATAATCATGCTAGCAAAGGCCATGGGCATCTTCCAGTCCCTTGAGGTTGTTGATTGTCTTCGGGAGCCACGAATCGCTATCGTTGACTGTTTCCACAGTCTCGCCGGAGTCCAGTGTGAGAGTCAGAGAACAGCCTGCACGGACGTTGATGCCGGCGACCTGAGAGAAAGTAGCGAGTGGACAAAAATGCCGCTTTGCCCGAGAATAATGCAATGCTATGAAACAAGAATGAGTCACCTGAGCGAATTCCCAGTGAGCGGGCACCTTGTTGAGCTCACTAACAGACTGGCCCGTCTGAACATAAATGAGAGTGCCTCCAGCGGGAGAAGTGACCTTGACAGTGCCAGCAGTGGCAACTGAAATCGATAACTTTTCGACGACTTCATACAACGACATGCTCACCACACTTCTGGTACACCACCACCGGTCTCGAGCAGGTATTGTAGGCGGCAGTAGCGGGTCCAAGAAACCCGCACAGAATTCCCGACTCATTCTGCTGCAGCACATAGCCAACGCACTGCAATAGGCACTGATTTGCAACGAGAGAATAAATGTTACTCACCTTCTTATTATTCCAACAGTCTTCTTCACAGAAGATGGGGCTATCAACGTTCTTCTTCGATAGAAGTTCGTGCTGGGTTTTATAACTGGTGGCAGTGTAGCAAGGGGACGAGGCGATCGCCATCCAGATTATCTGAAATTCGATCAGCTATCATTGAGTCGTAGTGGTGGGGGGGGGGTATCGTACCTGGGAAGCGAGGGACACCAGAATGACTTTCTTCATAATTTCTGTCGGTGGTGGAGAAGACGAATCCGTTCGAGATTTTATAGTCGTCGTTGCCAACGCTGACTAACCATGAAGCGGGCGGAATCTGGCGAAAGGTAGCTAAGCATTCCAGTGGGCGTCTCATCGAGGAGCCGCCTGGAGACCAAAGCATCAGAAGCACCCAAAGCACCCACATCTGCTTCTCATACTGTTAGATAGATGCAACTTGCAAGAGAATGAGCTCCTAGGTCATACCAATCAATCTTGTCGATCGAATTTTCATAGAATTATTAAGTAATCATGTAGTTTTTAGTATATTTTCATTTGTCTGAGGATTGTGATCGATCTCAGCAACTAATCGCTTCTAACAGCTTCATTATCAGTCGTCCTATTCGAATTTAATTCTCTTCAGTGAGTACATATTTTTCTTATCTTCGGATCGGATCCGATCGTGACTTGTATTTGCCACAGAGGAAAGGAATGAGTGATTTCGACCTCAAGTTCTGTCACCCTATCATTAAGACTACGAATTTCGTTGAGTTAGATAGTGTAAAATGCGTCGTCGGTCCATTGGTCGGGTGCAGAAGAGACCCCGACCAATGGAATGCATGTGTCATTCAACAGGCCCAGACCCTAATGCTTGATTAAATATGTATGTATGTAGATATGTATGTAGTCGAAAATGCATACAACTGTCAGAGCGCGAAAGATGTCCTAACAGTAAGTAAAGTAAGTAATGAACAGTAAGTAGAGGGAATGAAATCAGAGATCAAATGCCACCACGACTTGGAAGACCTTATCCAGTATTCTCACTCTTTAGCTTGGCATGGAGATCAATGACCAAAAATATATGAGAGTTTGTGCTTGAGTGGTCGCGAATCGGATCCTCAAAGAAGCGCCGAAAGGCAACCGTTGCTATTTGCCGGATTCAGTCCCGAGCCCATCAAATGAGATCTCCACCAGTGCGGCTGATGTTTCAGAGCAGAATCAATGACCAAGAATAGTTCAGTTCAAGGAGAAAGATCGAATACCAAGAGAAACTGAGCGATGAATAGATAGAACGAAGATAATAAGAGTACAAGTCGAACAAACAAGTTCAAATCCCAATAATCCCCTCCATTTCCCTTCCCATTTCCCTCTATTTATCGCACGTCGAGTGGTCGGTCGAGTGATACGTGAGAGAACGCAACCGTTTCAAGGTTTATTTTGAAACTCCATTTATCTCATGCCCACTCAAGGGTTGTACTCGATGGGGAGGTTCTTTCTGCGGACCATGCCGTCTCCCTGGAACCACTCGCGACGGAACTGCTTGGCGGCTCCGTCGGGGGTGTTGGTCCACTCGATCGTCACGCGGTCGTTGTTGGTGTCCTGCAAATGGCGGGTTAGTACGGTTGGTAGGCTACCACACGACAGGAGATAGGGCACAGTATCCATAAGATGGGTACGGTAGGTCAGGGTCGGGGTCGTGGTACCGTACCTCCTGTCCATAAGCGAAGGCGTCGCAGGAGACAGCGATGAGGGCGTTCTCCTTGGGGTCGAGCACTCCGGCAGCGGGGTCAACGCCCAGTCTCTTCATGTTGGTGGTCTTGAAGGCCCATCCGATACGGCGAGCAGAGTTGTTGGTCACCTGGAAAGGGATGGGTTACTGTAGATTGGGTAAGAGGTAGGGTAGTGGTACCGTAACGAATAGGGTTGGGGGTTGGGTCAAGTGTGGTACCGTAACGAGACTACGGTAGGGTTGGGTCAAGTGTGGCACCGTAACAAGATTACGGTATGGTTGGGTCAAGTGTGGTACCGTAAGGAGGACTACGATAGAGATGGGGAGGGGTAGGGGTGCCGTAACGAGACTACGGTAGGGTACGGAGGCTACGGTAGGGCTGGGTCAAGGGTGGTACCGTAATTAGACTACGGTGTGGGTACGGTAGGCTATGGTACCAAAGTGGGCACTACAGTAGGGTTGGGTCAAAGGTACCTTGATGTGGTAGGTGTGCTTGTCGTCGTAGGGGGCGTTGAAGACGATCTTGGTGTTGGGGGCGGTGATGATGTCTCCGGGAGCAACGGACTGAGCCATGGTGGACGACTGAAGGTGTGAGGATCCCTCTCCTCTCTTGCCCTTTTATAGGGGAGAGGAGGGAAGGGTAATGAGATGGGGGAGAGAGGATGAGTAGGGAAAGTGAGGGATGAGTGAGGGAGAGGGAAGAGAGTGGATAAGATGATATTGGATTAGGAGGGAAGTGAGAATGAGAGTGAAACATATTTGAATTTCACGTAAAAATCGAAATTACTGTGCTTGCTACTCATACGCTTGATAAGATGGCATAGCAACTGGATAGATTTTCAGATGAATCAGTTTTCAGATGTACTGTAAGAGTACTTTTCAACCATTTTTTTGTGAAATTCAGTGTATCAAAACGTCAATTTGGTATTTATTCTTACTCAGAATTCCTGAAACTTCGATTACAATTGTACTACGATAGAAGTAATATTCCTCAGTTGCAATCGAGATTGAAAGCCGAAGATTGTCCGTACTGAGTGAATCCTGACTCGCAAACGAGATTGTCAGCATTGATTCTGGGTTCAACTCCATCCTGAAATCAATCGATAATCAACCAAATAATCATTCCATGACCTACCAGATCAGGGGTGAAGGAGAGTTGTTCAGCATTGTTAGAACAGTACAGCCAGCAGGTTCCGAAATGGCAGTGACCAGTTACTCCAACGGGAGATCCAGCATTCTCCAGACAGGCATCGAGTTCGTAGGTTTGGGCTGAGCAGAAATGAATTATCGATTGATCAATTGATCTACCGTATTCGAATACCGTACTCACTCTTGCATGAAACCGAGGTGATAACCTGAGATGAGTCATCTCCTCCACTAACGGCGCAAGTATTCTTGTTCAGGTAGATTCTGTAGTCGTACTCGTGAGTCGAATTGTCGGAGTACTGCAGATGATCGATTGAATGGGATGATTATCGATCGCCTACCGTATACTGAATGAGTCCTGACTCGCAAAGGATCTGGTAGTAATCAGCATCGTAGTCGAAATATCGAACAGCCGAAGAATCGCAACCAGCACAAGCGAAAGAAGGAACATTGCAGGCGTTTGAAGTAGAGAGAACTGCGATCAATATATTGATTATCGATTGGTAGATCAATCAGACCAGAGGAAGGAGAAGAGTAGGCACACAGGACCGATCCTCCATTGTTGAAGTCGAAGAGAGAACCAGCACAACTGTGGCTTCCAATGACGATCGAAGGGTCGGTGTCATCGTAGGGCTGGAATGGATACGGTAGTGATGGGATACGGTAGTGATGAGATACGGTAGATACCGGACCGATGAGTGGAAGGATCCCGAGGAGTGGCAAGTCTTTCCACACGATCCTGCAACGAGGGAATCACTACAGAAGTTGTCGATGGGGCAATTGAAGTGGAGGTCGGTGAATTCAGAGGCCTAAGTCTCGCAAGAGCAAGGTCCAGCCGAAGTGAGAGCGAGAGAAGAGAGAAGGATCACCAGAAGAGCCATCGTTGGTTGATGTGGTACAGACTGATGGAAGGCTCCCTTTATACGTGTTCCAGACACTCAACAAGTGGTCGACTCTCCTATTTTCCCGTTCTATCTGCACTCCAATAGCCTACCTCTCCGTTTTCAATATTCAATCAGTTTCTTATGGGTGTCCCGATTTGATAGGAAAAGAGAAGAGAAGAACAGATTGGAATATTTAATGGCGAAATAATGGTGAAGATCATTGGACGAGGTTCTAGTCTGGATTGATCAAACATTGAAAGAGTCTGGACTAGAATGTAGGCTTCCGGGAAGAAGTAAATAGTTTACTTATATTTCATAAATTATATTGAGCCGTTTGCATGAAAATATTCGGGCTCTGGGCACTGGTCATGCTCAAAAATGCCGGTAGTCATGACGACTTACACGTGTTAGGCACTCGAGGGAACTGATAAATTAAAACAAGCTTCATTCAAGCCACAGAATCTTGGATTCCTACTTTTTTGTTTCTTCTTGCTTCTAACTTGTAAATCTGCGTTCACATCTCGTGAGAACCAAACTGCACATTACCTTTTGAAAACGGCTATATTCTAGTCTGAATTCACAATGGTGCAATGTTTGACCAATCAAAACCTGAACTTTTTCCAATGATCTACACCACTATTCCGCCATTCAATATTCCAATCTGTTCTTCTCTTCTCGTTTCCTATCAAACCGGGACACCCATAAGAAACTGATTGAATATTGAAAACGGCGAGGTAGGCTATTGGAGACGAGACATAACAGGAAAAGAGGAGAGTCGACCACTTTTTGTGACTCTGGAACACTTATAAAAGGGAGCCATCCATCAGTCTGTACCACATCAACCAACGATGGCTCTTCTGGTGATCCTTCTCTCTTCTCTCGCTCTCACTTCGGCTGGCCCTTGCTCTTGCGAGACTTCGGCCTCTGAATTCACCGACCTCCACTTCAACTGCCCCATTGACAACTTCTGCAGTGATTCCCTCGTTGCTGGATCGTGTGGAAAGACTTGCCACTCCTCGGGATCCTTCCACTCATCGGTACTGTATCTACCGTATCCCCTCTCCTACCGCATCCATTCCAGCCCTACGATGACACCGACTCTTCAATCGTCATTGGAAGCCACAGCTGTGCTGGATCTCTCTTCGATTTCAACAATGGAGGCTCGGTCCTGTGTGCCTACTCTACTCCTTCCTCTGGTCTGATTGATCTACCAATCGATAATCAATCGAGCAATCTCAGTTCTCTCCACTTCAAATGCCTGCAATGTTCCTTCTTTCGCTTGTGCCGGTTGCGATTCTTCGGCTGTTCGATATTTCGACTACGATGCTGATTACTACCAGATCCTTTGCGAGTCAGGACTCATNGGTCCTGTGTGCCTACTCTACTCCTTCCTCTGGTCTGATTGATCTACCAATCGATAATCAATCGAGCAATCTCAGTTCTCTCCACTTCAAATGCCTGCAATGTTCCTTCTTTCGCTTGTGCCGGTTGCGATTCTTCGGCTGTTCGATATTTCGACTACGATGCTGATTACTACCAGATCCTTTGCGAGTCAGGACTCATCCAGTATACGGTAGGCAATCGATATTTATCCCATTCAATCGATAATCTACAGTACTCCGACAATTCGACTCACGAGTACGACTACAGAATCTACCTGAACAAGAATACTTGCGCCGTTAGTGGTGGGGATGACTCATCACAGGTTATCACCTCGGTTTCATGCAAGGGTGAGTACGGTATTCGACTACGGTAGATCAATCGATCAATCGATAATTGATTCCTTCTCAGCCCAAACCTACGAACTCGATGCCTGTCTGGAGAATGCTGGATCTCCCGTTGGAGTAACTGGTCACTGCCATTTCGGAACCTGCTGGCTGTACTGTTCTAACAATGCTGAACAACTCTCCTTCACCCCGGATCTGGTAGGTCATGGAGTTATTATTTGGGTGATTATTAATTGATTTCAGGATGGAGTTGAACCCAGAATCAATGCTGACAATCTCGTTTGTGAGTCAGGATTCACTCAGTACGGACAATCTTCGGCTTTCAATCTCGATTGCAACTGAGGAATATTACTTCACGTAGTATTGTAAACATTTTGCTCAACGCTTTGCCGCAGTATTTATTCATTCACAAATATCCCAAGTTTGAAACGATAGAAAAATAAGTGTTAACTACACAGTATTTCTGATTGTATGCAATGGCTCTGGATGTGCTTGACGAGTTGAGTATCCAAAGGTGATCATGGAAATTAATTTTTTTCGAATCGGTCCCGGTACAGCTATGGTATATCTGAAAAAAATGATACTCGAAAAGCTTCGAAAGGAACAGTTACATCATCGGTCCGAGGGAGAAAACATCAGAAGTGTAGAGCATCACATTTACAATGAAGAGGTATACTTCCATATTGATAGAAATAAAGAAGCAACAGAAGATAAGAATCTGCGAGATTATTTTTCGCGGGTTGGTCACATGCATTTCACCAGAATCAAAATGTTCAGAGACTGAGCAACGAAGATGGAGAATGAAATGAAGAAGAATGAACGGTCCTGAAAATGTGAATATAGGTAAATTTCACATGAAAAATCACAGCTTTGTTTGATTTTTTCATCCGTCTCAAACGATTCCATGAAATTCCCTGAAATGAAAGAAGCTTTTCAAAGTTCTGCGGTGAACTGACACTCAATGAAGCGCAGACGATAATTATCTATTAACACGCCAAAAATTACTTGGATCATAGTCGTATTTTGCTTGAGAAAGGTAAAAAGTTGCATCAAAAATATTTTCAAATTACCGCCTGTTCTCTGTTCACTGGACGAAATGAATCTGTATTACTGATGTAAATGAATGATGCTGCATACTTCGAATTGTGATAGCTTAGAAAGGTATTTTAAAAAGATAGAAATTTGACAATACCAACTCGCCAATGCAAAAACTGAGAGTAAACGTGGCAGCATATAAAATATATCCGATCAATGGATAATATTGCTTCCATTCCTAAGGATTCGTCAGCATAGGTATTATATCTATTAGCAAAACGTTAAGGAATAAACATGCATCATGATAATTGACTGCAGCTACTGCGAAGAATCTATCCATTGTCAAGAGGAAGGAGTTTAAGTTTTGAGCGTAGTATAAATAAATTGCCAGAAATTGATGAAGAACACTGAAATACCGTGAAACTGAAATATTTCTGAGTTTTACGAACGAAAGAAATCCAGTTCCATTAGCGAATCGATAGTAGAAATAGAACCACTTCTCAGTGCACAGACGAAACAATATCCAGGTATTTAAATAGGTTAGGATGTTCTGGAATACATTCTCGTCTTCTCACATTTCATTGGAACTTACTACTGCCGCGGTCCAAATGAACAAAATAACGAAACTCGAACTGAGCTTCTTTCTCATGGAAAAGATGATGAATAACGTAAGAAAGTAGAATACGACACAAGGAATTCCATAACAGATGAAGACAATATTCATGTTGAGATCCATTGAACAGGATCCTAGTATCTAACACACAAGTGAAGTTATACTTTATACTTCCCAGTAATCGTGAAGATAAAAAAGTGTGATTTCTGCTTGATGATCCCCCAACTGTTTGAATATTCGAACAAAAACTACGTGGGAATAATTTTGCAATGCTTAACTTTTCGCAGTTCAGGAAACCAATTGATGTCGTAATTTTCCTGTTCCTCGTTTCCGAAGGCAACATTTCTGGAAAGTGTCTGCCTTCAGAGGTCTTTGCGAGTCAGGATTCATCCATTATACGGTAGCCGATCGATAATGATTCCATTCAATCGATAATCTACAGCATACCGACAATTCGACTCACGAGTACGACTATCGTATCTACCTGAACAAAAATACCTGCGCCGTTAGTGGAGTGAAAGCTTAAAATCTTGTTTGTGATTCAAGATTCAGTCAGTATGGACAATCTTCGGCTTTAAATCTCGACTGTAACTGAAGATTACTATTTCTACCGTAGTAGACTTGTTTATCGTATTATTTGAGAAAACGTTTTGCTAAACTTATTGCAAACAAGATTTATTCATTCAAAATATCGCAGAAATGACAAAAACTAACAAATTGATAGAAAATTAAAGAGTATTCCTGACAGTATGTATGGGTTCCAGATGAGCTCGACTAGTTGAGTATCCAAAAGTGGTCATAGAAATAAACCTTTGTCGGATCGGTCCCGGAACAGCTATCGTGTAACTGAATTTATTTTTATAAAATGATATTCGAAAAGCTATGAAAGGAACAATTACATCATTGGTCCGAGGGAGAAAACATCCGAAGTGTAGAGCATCAAGTTCACAATGAAGATGTACACTTTAATATTGAGGGATATGAAGAAGAAATAGAAGATGAGAATCTGCGAAATTATTTTGTCAGGAGATTTGCATTTCACCAGAATCAAAATGTTGAGTGACTGAGCTGTGAAGATTGAGAGCGAAATAACGAAGAATGAACGATCCTGAAAATGGCCTTTGAAAAAAACGCAATATCAAAAAGTTATACAGCATTGTTGAGCTTTTTAATCCTCCTTAAACGTTTCCATGTGATACCCTGAAAAGGGTGAACATAATGTCACTTCTCATACATTTAGAGTGAACTTACGCTCAAGGAAACGCATACAATAATAATAAAAGCTCCGAAAATCACTTGGAGTGCCGTTGAATTTCGCTGGAGAAAGAAAAAAGTTGGATTAAAATAATGCCATAGAATTACCGCGGTTTCTCTGGTTACTAAACGGTATGAGTCTGTGTTATTGTTGTAAATGAATGCGGATGCATACTTCGAATTGTGAAAGCTGTTTGTAATTCTTCAATATTCATTCAGAATTGGTAAAAACAGACTCGCCAATACAGAAACTGAGAGTAAAAGTGGCAGCATAGAAAACGAAGCCAATCAAAGGATAATACTGCTTCCAATCCTAAAAGATTTCCAGCTAACGGTTTCACGAATAAACTCGCCTCATGATAATTGACTGCAACAATTGCGAAAAATCTATCCATTGTCAAGAGTGCTGAGTTCAAATTTTGAGCGTAGTATAGATAAATTACAAGAAATTGATGAAGAACACTGTAATAAATTATTGAAAAATTATGTATTTCAGTCTTTTACGAACGAAAGAAATCCTGTTCCATTAGCGAATCGATAGTAGAAATAGAACCACTTCTCAGTGCACAGACGAAATGCTATCCAGGAATTCAAGTAGGTCAAGATATTCTGGAATGCATTCACGTTCTCACGAAATTTACTCTAACCTACTATTGCTGCAGTCCAAATGTACAGAAATACAAAGCTAAAGCTGAGCTTCTTTCTCATTGAAAAAATGACAAATAGAGTGAGGAAGTAGAAAACGACACAAGGAATTCCGTAACTGATGAAGACAATGTTCATGTTGAGAGGCATTGGAAGGTTCCGAGTGTCTAACACACAATCGAAGTTTTATACTTCCCAGGATTCTTGAAGTTTAAAAAGGTGTGATTCTGCATGATTTATCACCCAGCATTTGAGAATTCGGGTAAAAACTCAGACGTGGGAATATTTGAGCGATGCTGAACTTCGTCGTTCAAGAATCCATTCTTATCGTCAATTTTGACTTCCAAACTTCCATGAGAGATTAGTATGAGTCTAGATTCGGATTCATTTCATGCTGTAGATTCCTCAATGTTAGATTGAGAAAAAATGGATCATTCAGTCGATCAATCTTGTGAACAGAATATTTATTCTTGAAGCATTTACACAATGAATAAGTCTACTACGATAGAAGTAGTATTCCTCAGTTGCAATCGAGATTGAAAGCGGAAGATTGTCCGTACTGAGTGAATCCTGACTCGCAAACGAGATTGTCAGCATTGATTCTGGGTTCAACTCCATCCTGTGATCAATTAATAATCATCCAAATAATAACTCCATGACCTACCAGATCCGGGGTGAAGGAAAGTTGTTCAGCAGTGTTAGAACAGTACAGCCAGCAGGTTCCGAAATGGCAGTGACCAGTTACTCCAACGGGAGATCCAGCATTCTCCAGACAGGCTTCGAGTTCGTAGGTTTGGGCTGAGAAGGAATCAATTATCGATTGATCAATCGAACTACCGTATTCGAATACCGTACTCACTCTTGCATGAAACCGAGGTGATAACCTGCGATGAGTCATCTCCTCCACTAACGACGCAAGTATTCTTGTTCAGGTAGATTCTGTAGTCGTACTCGTGAGTCGAATTGTCGGAGTACTGTAGATTATCGATTGAATGAGACGATTATCGATCGCCTACCGTATACTGGATGAGTCCTGACTCGCAAAGGATCTGGTAGTAATCAGCATCATAGTCGAAATATCGAACAGCTGAAGAATCGCAACCAGCACAAGCGAAAGAAGGAACATTGCAGGCATTTGACGTGGAGAGAACTGAGATTGCTCGATTGATTATCGATTGGTAGATCAATCAGACCAGAGGAAGGAGTAGAGTAGGCACACAGGACCGAGCCTCCATTGTTGAAGTCGAAGAGAGATCCAGCACAGCTGTGGCTTCCAATGACGATTGAAGAGTCGGTGTCATCGTAGGGCTGGAACACAGTAGGAGTGGGATGCGTAGATACCGTACCGATGAGTGGAAGGATCCCGAGGAGTGGCAAGTCTTTCCACACGATCCAGCAACGAGGGAATCACTGCAGAAGTTGTCGATGGGGCAATTGAAGTGGAGGTCGGTGAATTCAGAGGCCGAAGTCTCGCAAGAGCAAGGGCCAGCCGAAGTGAGAGCGAGAGAAGAGAGAAGGATCACCAGAAGAGCCATCGTTGGTTGATGTGGTACAGACTGATGGAAGGCTCCCTTTATACGTGTTCCAGACACTCAAAAAGTGGTCGAGTCTCCTCTTTACCCGTTATCTCTCGTTGCCTACCTCGCCGATTATAATATTCAATCAGTTTCTTATGGGTGTCCCGATTTGATAGGAAAAGAGAAGAGAAGAACAGATTGCAATATTGAATGGCGAAATAATGGTGAGGATCATTGAACAAGGTTCTAGTCTGGATTGATCAAACACTAAAAAGGAGTCTCGACCAGAGTTTAGGCATCCGGGAAGAAATAAATAGTTTATTTACATTTCATAATTTATATTGAGCCGTTTGCATGAAAATATTCGGGCTCTGGCCTTCAAAATGGCGATAGTCATGACGATCTAGTCACTCAAAGGAACTGACAGAAGCGTAATATCGACTCGCTTTAGGAAAAGCTTCATAAGAGCCCCAAATTCGCTGATCATATCTCGATTTTTGTTCCTTCTATTTCCCAACTTCACAATCTGCTTTCGCTTTATAATGCATCCTATCTTTAAAAAGGGGGTTCTAGTCTGAATTCTCATCCGTTAAATGTTTGCTCAAATCACACTAGAACGAACCCATATGAGACACTATCTGAGATGAATCACATTCGGCCGTACAGGGAAAAATAGAAAATTCTGAAAAAAATGCCCTAGGGGTATTTTATGACGTAGAAAACGAAAATCCACCTTAGAAAGCCGTATCTCTAAAACCAGAATTTTTATGGGGCACTCCACTTCGTCAGGTGGTAAAACCTAACTTTCCAATGGAGCTCAGAATTATCCAACAAAGTACATAACCTTCTAGATATTGATAAAAGAAATTTTTTTGCAGAAGAGAGTGAGAATCTACCTCGTCTTAGAAAAAAATATCGTCATTTTGAGTCAAAAAGTGGTCATTAGCTTAAAAAGGAGTTTCGGGGTTTCATTGAAAATGGTTTTATTCGATTCCTCGTTGAAAACTACCCCAGTGTACATTTTTTCATGAGGAATTTCTTTCCCCTAAGGTCCCAACCAACTCGCCGAAGAGGACCGACTCGATGATTTTCGACTCTTTTTGTCGATAAAATGCGAAATTAAGTCAGTTTTGAGGTGCTTATTGCGCATTTACATCAAAACAACAGGGAATCACTAAAAGAACCACAATTTGTTCACTCACAAAAATTTCATTTTTACGACCTCATCATGGGGCCTATTTTGCATGTTAAAATTAGTCCAATCGATAGCTGAATCCAATGAGTTTAAGCGGTATCTTGTAGACACCTTGTATGTGTATCAAAATATTTAGGAGCGGGGCTTTCTAACTGCCTCAAATTTTAGATGTGTTCCCTTGAAAATGCAAAATCGTGAATATCCGAAATTGAATTATGCTTATTATTGGGGATTTTAGAGCGAAGAACTGACATATTACATTTGTTTTGAGTGTTTGGCGATGAATAGACTATATTCCAGCTGATAGAACATCAATTAGCACCATTTCAAAAATTCCGACTTCCGGAGCCTAAAAAATTATTTTTTGCGGAAGGTGTTTAAATCGCTTTCTCTTTGTGTAGCTAGATCATATCAAAAACAAATCACTCAAAACTGATGTAATATGTCAGTTCTTCACTCTAAAATCACCAATAATAAGCATAATACAATTTCGGAAATTCACGATTTTGCATTTCCAAGGGTACACATCTAAAATTTGAGGCAGTTAGAAACCCCCGCTTCTAAATATTTTGATACACATACAAGGTGTCTACAAGACACCGCTTAAACTCATTGGATTCAGCTATCGAATAGACTAATTTTAACATGCAAAATAGGCCCCATGATGAGGTCATAAAAATGAAATTTTTGTGAGTGAACAAATTGTGGTTATTTTAGTGATTCCCTGTTGTTTTGATGTAAATACGCAATTAGCACCTCAAAACTGACTTAATTTAGCATTTTATCGACAAAAAGAGTCGAAAATCATCGAGTCGGCCCTCTTCGGCGAGTTGGTTGGGACCTTAGGGGAAAGAAATTCCTTTTGAAAAAATGTTCACTGGGGTAGTTTTCAACGAGGAATCGAATAAAACCATTTTCAATGAAACCCCGAAATTCCTTTTTGAGCTAATGACCACTTTTTGACTCAAAATGACGATAATTTTATTGTAAGACGAGCTAGATTTTCACTCTCTTCTGCAAAAAAAAATCTTTTATCAATATCTAGAAGGTTATGTACTTTGTTGGATGATTCTGAGCTCCATTGGAAAGTAAGGTTTTGCCACCTGACGAAGTGGAGTGCCCCATAAAAATTCGGGTTTTAGAGATACGGCTTTCTAAGGTAGATTTTCGTTTTCTACGTCATAAAATACCCCTAGGGCATTTTTTTCAGAATTTTCTATTTTTCCCTGTACGGCCGGGGGGTGGAATTGCTCGGTTTTCTCAGATAGTGTCTCATATTCATTTATCTACACCACCTTTCCGCCATTCAATATTCCAATCCATTCCCAGTGCCCGAAAAGCTCGATTTTCTTGAATTGTTTTTATGAAATATTTATAAACAAAATTTGTCATTCTTTGCAGAAGCCTAAACTCTGGCCCAGACTCCTTTTTAGTGTTTGATCATTCGTTCAATGATCCTCACCATTTTTCTCCATTCAATATTCCAATCTGTTCTTCTCTTCTTTTTTCCTATCAAATCGGGACACCCATAAGAAACTGATTGAATATTGAAAACGGAGAGGTAGGCTCTTTCAAATGAGATAGAAAGGGAAAAGAGGAGAGTCGACCACTTTTTGAGTGTCTGGAACACGTATAAAGGGAGCCTTCCATCAGTCTGTACCACATCAACCAACGATGGCTCTTCTGGTGATCCTTCTCTCTTCTCTCGCTCTCACTTCGGCTGGCCCTTGCTCTTGCGAGACTTCGGCCTCTGAATTCACCGACCTCCACTTCAATTGCCCCATCGACAACTTCTGCAGTGATTCCCTCGTTGCTGGATCGTGTGGAAAGACTTGCCACTCCTCGGGATCCTTCCACTCATCGGTACGGTATCTACGCATCCCACTCCTACTGTGTTCCAGCCCTACGATGACACCGACTCTTCAATCGTCATTGGAAGCCACAGCTGTGCTGGATCTCTCTTCGACTTCAACAATGGAGGCTCGGTCCTGTGTGCCTACTCTACTCCTTCCTCTGGTCTGATTGATCTACCAATCGATAATCAATCGAGCAATCTCAGTTCTCTCCACGTCAAATGCCTGCAATGTTCCTTCTTTCGCTTGTGCTGGTTGCGATTCTTCAGCTGTTCGATATTTCGACTATGATGCTGATTACTACCAGATCCTTTGCGAGTCAGGACTCATCCAGTATACGGTAGGCGATCGATAATCGTCTCATTCAATCGATAATCTACAGTACTCCGACAATTCGACTCACGAGTACGACTACAGAATCTACCTGAACAAGAATACTTGCGTCGTTAGTGGAGGAGATGACTCATCGCAGGTTATCACCTCGGTTTCATGCAAGAGTGAGTACGGTATTCGAATACGGTAGTTCGATTGATCAATCGATAATTGATTCCTTCTCAGCCCAAACCTACGAACTCGAAGCCTGTCTGGAGAATGCTGGATCTCCCGTTGGAGTAACTGGTCACTGCCATTTCGGAACCTGCTGGCTGTACTGTTCTAACACTGCTGAACAACTTTCCTTCACCCCGGATCTGGTAGGTCATGGAGTTATTATTTGGATGATTATTAATTGATCACAGGATGGAGTTGAACCCAGAATCAATGCTGACAATCTCGTTTGCGAGTCAGGATTCACTCAGTACGGACAATCTTCCGCTTTCAATCTCGATTGCAACTGAGGAATACTACTTCTATCGTAGTAGACTTATTCATTGTGTAAATGCTTCAAGAATAAATATTCTGTTCACAAGATTGATCGACTGAATGATCCATTTTTTCTCAATCTAACATTGAGGAATCTACAGCATGAAATGAATCCGAATCTAGACTCATACTAATCTCTCATGGAAGTTTGGAAGTCAAAATTGACGATAAGAATGGATTCTTGAACGACGAAGTTCAGCATCGCTCAAATATTCCCACGTCTGAGTTTTTACCCGAATTCTCAAATGCTGGGTGATAAATCATGCAGAATCACACCTTTTTAAACTTCAAGAATCCTGGGAAGTATAAAACTTCGATTGTGTGTTAGACACTCGGAACCTTCCAATGCCTCTCAACATGAACATTGTCTTCATCAGTTACGGAATTCCTTGTGTCGTTTTCTACTTCCTCACTCTATTTGTCATTTTTTCAATGAGAAAGAAGCTCAGCTTTAGCTTTGTATTTCTGTACATTTGGACTGCAGCAATAGTAGGTTAGAGTAAATTTCGTGAGAACGTGAATGCATTCCAGAATATCTTGACCTACTTGAATTCCTGGATAGCATTTCGTCTGTGCACTGAGAAGTGGTTCTATTTCTACTATCGATTCGCTAATGGAACAGGATTTCTTTCGTTCGTAAAAGACTGAAATACATAATTTTTCAATAATTTATTACAGTGTTCTTCATCAATTTCTTGTAATTTATCTATACTACGCTCAAAATTTGAACTCAGCACTCTTGACAATGGATAGATTTTTCGCAATTGTTGCAGTCAATTATCATGAGGCGAGTTTATTCGTGAAACCGTTAGCTGGAAATCTTTTAGGATTGGAAGCAGTATTATCCTTTGATTGGCTTCGTTTTCTATGCTGCCACTTTTACTCTCAGTTTCTGTATTGGCGAGTCTGTTTTTACCAATTCTGAATGAATATTGAAGAATTACAAACAGCTTTCACAATTCGAAGTATGCATCCGCATTCATTTACAACAATAACACAGACTCATACCGTTTAGTAACCAGAGAAACCGCGGTAATTCTATGGCATTATTTTAATCCAACTTTTTTCTTTCTCCAGCGAAATTCAACGGCACTCCAAGTGATTTTCGGAGCTTTTATTATTATTGTATGCGTTTCCTTGAGCGTAAGTTCACTCTAAATGTATGAGAAGTGACATTATGTTCACCCTTTTCAGGGTATCACATGGAAACGTTTAAGGAGGATTAAAAAGCTCAACAATGCTGTATAACTTTTTGATATTGCGTTTTTTTCAAAGGCCATTTTCAGGATCGTTCATTCTTCGTTATTTCGCTCTCAATCTTCACAGCTCAGTCACTCAACATTTTGATTCTGGTGAAATGCAAATCTCCTGACAAAATAATTTCGCAGATTCTCATCTTCTATTTCTTCTTCATATCCCTCAATATTAAAGTGTACATCTTCATTGTGAACTTGATGCTCTACACTTCGGATGTTTTCTCCCTCGGACCAATGATGTAATTGTTCCTTTCATAGCTTTTCGAATATCATTTTATAAAAATAAATTCAGTTACACGATAGCTGTTCCGGGACCGATCCGACAAAGGTTTATTTCTATGACCACTTTTGGATACTCAACTAGTCGAGCTCATCTGGAACCCATACATACTGTCAGGAATACTCTTTAATTTTCTATCAATTTGTTAGTTTTTGTCATTTCTGCGATATTTTGAATGAATAAATCTTGTTTGCAATAAGTTTAGCAAAACGTTTTCTCAAATAATACGATAAACAAGTCTACTACGGTAGAAATAGTAATCTTCAGTTACAGTCGAGATTTAAAGCCGAAGATTGTCCATACTGACTGAATCTTGAATCACAAACAAGATTTTAAGCTTTCACTCCACTAACGGCGCAGGTATTTTTGTTCAGGTAGATACGATAGTCGTACTCGTGAGTCGAATTGTCGGTATGCTGTAGATTATCGATTGAATGGAATCATTATCGATCGGCTACCGTATAATGGATGAATCCTGACTCGCAAAGACCTCTGAAGGCAGACACTTTCCAGAAATGTTGCCTTCGGAAACGAGGAACAGGAAAATTACGACATCAATTGGTTTCCTGAACTGCGAAAAGTTAAGCATTGCAAAATTATTCCCACGTAGTTTTTGTTCGAATATTCAAACAGTTGGGGGATCATCAAGCAGAAATCACACTTTTTTATCTTCACGATTACTGGGAAGTATAAAGTATAACTTCACTTGTGTGTTAGATACTAGGATCCTGTTCAATGGATCTCAACATGAATATTGTCTTCATCTGTTATGGAATTCCTTGTGTCGTATTCTACTTTCTTACGTTATTCATCATCTTTTCCATGAGAAAGAAGCTCAGTTCGAGTTTCGTTATTTTGTTCATTTGGACCGCGGCAGTAGTAAGTTCCAATGAAATGTGAGAAGACGAGAATGTATTCCAGAACATCCTAACCTATTTAAATACCTGGATATTGTTTCGTCTGTGCACTGAGAAGTGGTTCTATTTCTACTATCGATTCGCTAATGGAACTGGATTTCTTTCGTTCGTAAAACTCAGAAATATTTCAGTTTCACGGTATTTCAGTGTTCTTCATCAATTTCTGGCAATTTATTTATACTACGCTCAAAACTTAAACTCCTTCCTCTTGACAATGGATAGATTCTTCGCAGTAGCTGCAGTCAATTATCATGATGCATGTTTATTC
Source organism: Pristionchus maxplancki (assembly GCA_900490775.1). NCBI lineage: Eukaryota > Metazoa > Nematoda > Chromadorea > Rhabditida > Neodiplogasteridae > Pristionchus > Pristionchus maxplancki. The sequence continues at coordinate 269,167 of LS561837.1, forward strand.
CTTAACGTTTTGCTAATAGATATAATACCTATGCTGACGAATCCTTAGGAATGGAAGCAATATTATCCATTGATCGGATATATTTTATATGCTGCCACGTTTACTCTCAGTTTTTGCATTGGCGAGTTGGTATTGTCAAATTTCTATCTTTTTAAAATACCTTTCTAAGCTATCACAATTCGAAGTATGCAGCATCATTCATTTACATCAGTAATACAGATTCATTTCGTCCAGTGAACAGAGAACAGGCGGTAATTTGAAAATATTTTTGATGCAACTTTTTACCTTTCTCAAGCAAAATACGACTATGATCCAAGTAATTTTTGGCGTGTTAATAGATAATTATCGTCTGCGCTTCATTGAGTGTCAGTTCACCGCAGAACTTTGAAAAGCTTCTTTCATTTCAGGGAATTTCATGGAATCGTTTGAGACGGATGAAAAAATCAAACAAAGCTGTGATTTTTCATGTGAAATTTACCTATATTCACATTTTCAGGACCGTTCATTCTTCTTCATTTCATTCTCCATCTTCGTTGCTCAGTCTCTGAACATTTTGATTCTGGTGAAATGCATGTGACCAACCCGCGAAAAATAATCTCGCAGATTCTTATCTTCTGTTGCTTCTTTATTTCTATCAATATGGAAGTATACCTCTTCATTGTAAATGTGATGCTCTACACTTCTGATGTTTTCTCCCTCGGACCGATGATGTAACTGTTCCTTTCGAAGCTTTTCGAGTATCATTTTTTTCAGATATACCATAGCTGTACCGGGACCGATTCGAAAAAAATTAATTTCCATGATCACCTTTGGATACTCAACTCGTCAAGCACATCCAGAGCCATTGCATACAATCAGAAATACTGTGTAGTTAACACTTATTTTTCTATCGTTTCAAACTTGGGATATTTGTGAATGAATAAATACTGCGGCAAAGCGTTGAGCAAAATGTTTACAATACTACGTGAAGTAATATTCCTCAGTTGCAATCGAGATTGAAAGCCGAAGATTGTCCGTACTGAGTGAATCCTGACTCACAAACGAGATTGTCAGCATTGATTCTGGGTTCAACTCCATCCTGAAATCAATTAATAATCACCCAAATAATAACTCCATGACCTACCAGATCCGGGGTGAAGGAGAGTTGTTCAGCATTGTTAGAACAGTACAGCCAGCAGGTTCCGAAATGGCAGTGACCAGTTACTCCAACGGGAGATCCAGCATTCTCCAGACAGGCATCGAGTTCGTAGGTTTGGGCTGAGAAGGAATCAATTATCGATTGATCGATTGATCTACCGTAGTCGAATACCGTACTCACCCTTGCATGAAACCGAGGTGATAACCTGTGATGAGTCATCCCCACCACTAACGGCGCAAGTATTCTTGTTCAGGTAGATTCTGTAGTCGTACTCGTGAGTCGAATTGTCGGAGTACTGTAGATTATCGATTGAATGGGATAAATATCGATTGCCTACCGTATACTGGATGAGTCCTGACTCGCAAAGGATCTGGTAGTAATCAGCATCGTAGTCGAAATATCGAACAGCCGAAGAATCGCAACCGGCACAAGCGAAAGAAGGAACATTGCAGGCATTTGAAGTGGAGAGAACTGAGATTGCTCGATTGATTATCGATTGGTAGATCAATCAGACCAGAGGAAGGAGTAGAGTAGGCACACAGGACCNGGTCCTGTGTGCCTACTCTACTCCTTCCTCTGGTCTGATTGATCTACCAATCGATAATCAATCGAGCAATCTCAGTTCTCTCCACTTCAAATGCCTGCAATGTTCCTTCTTTCGCTTGTGCCGGTTGCGATTCTTCGGCTGTTCGATATTTCGACTACGATGCTGATTACTACCAGATCCTTTGCGAGTCAGGACTCATTCAGTATACGGTAGGCGATCGATAATTATCCCAATCAATCGATAATCTACAGTACTCCGACAATTCGACTCACGAGTACGACTACAGAATCTACCTGAACAAGAATACTTGCGCCGTTAGTGGAGGAGATGACTCATCGCAGGTTATCACCTCGGTTTCATGCAAGGGTGAGTACTGTATTCGAATACGGTAGATCGATTGATCAATCGATAATTCATTCTTTCTCAGCCCAAACCTACGAACTCGATGCCTGTCTGGTGAATGCTGGATCTCCCGTTGGAGTAACTGGTCACTGCCATTTCGGAACCTGCTGGCTGTACTGTTCTAACAATGCTGAACAACTGTCCTTCACCCCGGATCTGGTAGGTCATGGAATGACTATTTGGATGATTATTGATTGATTTCAGGATGGAGTTGAACCCAGAATCAATGCTGACAATCTCGTTTGCGAGTCAGGATTCACTCAGTACGGACAATCTTCCGCTTTCAATCTCGATTGCAACTGAGAAAAACTACATACTTCTACCGTAGTAGATTAATTAATTGTGTAATTGCACCAAGAATAAATACTATGTTCACAATATTGATCGACTGAACGGCTCAATTTTTTCTCAACCTACCATTGTGGAATAATTTTACAGCATGAAATGAATCTGAATCTCGACCCTTGCTAATCTTTATTGTGGAAGTTTGGTAGTCGAAATTGAACATCATGAATTATTTCTTGAACGACGAAGTTCAGCATCGCTCAAATATTCCCACGTCTGAGTTTTTTCCCGAATTCTCAAATGCTGGGTGATAAATCATGCAGAATCACACCTTTTTCAGCTTCACGAAACGACGGAAGTATAGAATTTCAGGTGTGTTTTAGACACTCGAAACTTCATCAATGCCTCTCAACATGAACATTGTCTTCCACAGCGTTCTGACCCCCTTTGTTCTCTCCAGATAAGGGTGAACAAGGGGATTAATTTTTGAATTTTCCCGCGTCACCGTAATCGAACTGCAAAACGCTTTCGCAAATTGAGATATCTCTGAAACATATCGCGAATACGGCAACGCGGGAAAATTCAAACATTAATCCCCCTTGTTCAGAATGAGGATAGCGATATGTTTCAGCAGGCTTTCAAGTTTCGATTTTGCAGTTCGATATGTAAAGTGATCCCCCCCCCTTTTCTGTAGGGGTAGAACGCTGTGCTTCATCAGTTATGGAATTCCTTGTGTTATTTTCTACTTTCTCACTCTATTTGTCATCTTTTCAATGAGAAAGAAGCTCAACTTTAGTTTTGTTTCTCTGTACATTTGGACTGCAGCAATAGTAGGTTAGAGTAATTTTCGTGAGAAGATGAATGCATTCCAGAATATCTTGACTTACTTGAATTCCTGGATTTCATTTCGTCTGTGCACTGAGAAGTGGTTCTACTTCTATTATCGATTCGCTAATGGATCTGGATTTCTATCGTTTGTGAGATTCAGAAACATTTCCGAATAATCTTATTTCAGTGTTCTTCATCAACTTTTGGTAATTTATCTTTACTACGCTCAAAATTTGAACTCAGCACTCTTGACAATGGATAGATTTTTCGCAATTGTTGCAGTCAATTGTCATGAGGTGAGGTTATTCGTGAAACCGTTGCTGAAAATCTTTAAGGATTGGAAACAGTATTATCCATTGATCGGATTTGTATTCTATGCTGCCACTTTTACTCTCAGTTTCTGCGTTGGCGAGTTTGTTGTGATAATATTGAATGAAAACCTAATGATTTATTAATAAGTTTTCACAATTCTAAGTATGCATCTGCATTCATTTATTACAATAACACAGACTCATTCCGTCTGGTCACCAGAGAAACCGCGGTAATTGCATGATACTATTTTAATCCGACTTTTTTTCTTTCTCAAGCGAAATTCAACTATGTTCCAAGTGATTTTCGGAGCGTCAATAATAATTGTCTGCGTTTTATTGAGTGTCAGTTTGCTTTCAGATTTGAAAAAGATAGCGTAATTCTTTTTTAGGGCATTTCATGGAATCGTTTGAGACGGATGAAGAAATCCAACAAGGCTGTATCGCTTTTCCATGTTGACTTTACATGTATCAATGCATGATTTCAGGATCGTTCATTCTTCTTCATTTCATTCTCCATCTTCATAGCCCAGTCGCTCAACATTTTGATTCTGGTGAAAAAGTGTCAATCTCTCAAATGAATTGTCTCACAGATTCTGATCTTCTATTTCTTCTTCATTTCTCTCAATATCGAGGTGTACATTTTCATTGTGAATGTGATGCTCTACACTTCGGATGTTTTCTCCCTCGGACCAATGATGTAACTGTTCCTTTCGAAGCTTTTCGAATACCATTTTTTCAGATATACGATTGCGGTTCCGGGACCGATTCGAAAGCGATTCATTTCTATGATCACCTTTGGATACTCAACTCGTCGAGCTCATCTAGAACCCATACTTACTGTCAGAAATACTCTTTAATTTTTCTTTTTGTTATTGTCATTTCACATGATGGCCGGTAAAGAGTTGAGCAAAATGTTTATCCTGGAAGTACGTTACGACGATAGAAGTAATATTCCTCAGTTGCAATTGAGATTGAAAGCGGAAGATTGTCCGTACTGAGTGAATCCTGACTCACAAACGAGATTGTCAGCATTGATTCTGGGTTCAACTCCATCCTGAAATCAATCAATAATCATCCAAATAGTCATTCCATGACCTACCAGATCCGGGGTGAAGGACAGTTGTTCAGCATTGTTAGAACAGTACAGCCAGCAGGTTCCGAAATGACAGTGACCAGTTACTCCAACGGGAGATCCAGCATTCACCAGACAGGCATCGAGTTCGTAGGTTTGGGCTGAGAAAGAATGAATTATCGATTGATCAATCGATCTACCGTATTCGAATACCGTACTCACTCTTGCATGAAACCGAGGTGATAACTTGCGATGAGTCATCTCCTCCACTAACGGCGCAAGTATTCTTGTTCAGGTAGATTCTGTAGTCGTACTCGTGAGTCGAATTGTCGGAGTACTGTAGATTGTCGATTGAATGAGACTATTATCGATCGCCTACCGTATACTGGATGAGTCCTGACTCGCAAAGGATCTGGTAGTAATCAGCATCGTAGTCGAAATATCGAACAGCCGAAGAATCGCAACCAGCACAAGCGAAAGAAGGAACATTGCAGGCATTTGAAGTGGAGAGAACTGAGATTGCTCGATTGATTATCGATTGGTAGATCAATCAGACCAGAGGAAGGAGTAGAGTAGGCACACAGGACCGATCCTCCATTGTTGAAATCGAAGAGAGATCCAGCACAGCTGTTGCTTCCAATGACGATCGAAGGGTCGGTGTCATCGTAGGGCTGGAATGGATACGGTAGGAGTGGATTACGGTAGAGATGGGAGACGGTAGATACCGTACCGATGAGTGGAAGGATCCCGAGGAGTGGCAAGTCTTTCCACACGATCCAGCAACGAGGGAATCACTGCAGAAGTTGTCGATGGGGCAATTGAAGTGGAGGTCGGTGAATTCAGAGGCCGAAGTCTCGCAAGAGCAAGGTTGAGCCGAAGTGAGAGCGAGAGAAGAGAGAAGGATCACCAGAAG
>LS561837.1:285433-337457 GCA_900490775.1 Pristionchus maxplancki
CCGTGTGAAGAGCGCTCTAACCACTTAGCTATGGGACAGTTAGGACAAGGCCTCGGTTCTCGCCTTATGATCTCTCTTTGGAAGTCGGAATTAGACTTTCAAAGCCTAATTTAGCATAGAATTAGAAGTCTAAAATTTGGAGTTACAAAGTCGAACTACTTTAGACTTTAGAAGTCGCAGACTTATTTCCCTGTGAGTAGATACCACAAGTCTCCACTGAGTGTTGACGCATTTGAGCTCGCGGTGCATCAAAAATAGATTGTTCACGTTCATTTTAGCTGCTGGGTTGGCGCACTGCAATTCGGTGTCGATTTCGAACCCTACCGTAACCTACCGTATACCCTTCGCAGGGTCCGGGCTTGTACACTACTGTGTCATCAGTTTCGATCGATTTCTTGCACCCAACGCAAACATTGATTTCGAATGACATTTTCGTCTCTGCAAAAACTTATCGATTAGAAAACAATGCTGAATATTTTCCAGCTTTATAACTCACCCTTTTTCACATCTTCAACGTAGCCCGTGAAAGCAACAAATTTAGGCCCATCTGTGCTAGAGCTCTCTGAATATTGGAGAATTTACGAACTGGAATGTTAAAATGCTCCTCACCTTTCACTTTATAGTATAGTACCGTTATAGCCGTATCATTGGATTCGTCGTATAAATATCTCTGACATGAAAGGATAATCATTTCAGATCTTTCTAGAACGCTTTAATAAGAAGCTTGCCTTGATTTCCTTCGAGCTTTCCTTTATCTGCTGCGTCGATTCATTAATATTTGACATAATTGTGAAAGGACATTTTAGAATATTCTTCGTTTGGTCATAATACGGAATGTGACCTGTCAATGCTATCTTTTTTTTCGACAAAGATGACGAACTTACGAATAACGTTGAAGTCAAGGTCAAATTTCCCATTAGGATTCTGGCTTTTTAAATATGCTTTGGCCATGTCTGATGGCACAGATTGAACTATGTCGGTCTTTTTGCATGTAAACATATCGTGGTTGATCCAGTGAAACTGAAACGGTCGTGAATATGGGTTTCCTCTGGAAAATATCGTACCCCGACTGATTCTTCTATTTCACCGTCAGCCTCAACATAAATTGTCATTTGCCATTCGCTTTTAGTTCTGAAATTTCCTCCATTTTATGATGAATTTTACTATAGAAGCTCACATTATTTTCGAAACTACTCCATTTTTGCAAGTGCTGATCGGATTTTGATTGACTCGTAATTGACCATTGTGTCCGAGTCCACAGGAGCCGGCAGTGAGACAATTATACTGAAAATAAAATACGATTGAAATGAAATAAATTGATCATTGTATGTACATGTTTCCCATTGCAAAGGCTCCAATCAATCGACGCATCGGCAACGCGAAATTGCATTTCTGTATTGTTCAAATAAATTTTACTATTTGTTTTCAATTTCTCACCTTCTCTTGCAAAAATAGTGTAGCCCACGTAATGATTGATTATGCCTGAAATAAACACTATGGATTTCATAAGGAAATTATCGGAATGCCTGCACTGTCTTCAATCAGTAACTCATAGGTGGAATCGTTTTTCAATTCAGCAAAAATAACCATCTGGAATGAAGTATTCTACGGGGTTTTCAAGGTTCTGGCTCACTCTCAAAGGCAAGGCGGTTAGTTGCTTTATTCCAAATTTGCATTTCGTTCCTTTCGATGTTGTGATTATTGGATGGGCTGGAAACGACCCTAATAGCGTTCAACTGAGTCCATTCGACTTACTAGTTACGCTTGTATACTTCAAGGTTTTCGTTCTTTCTACAACATCGTTTGATTTGCACTCATACGCAGGCTTGTAATGCATCCAATTCACCTGGAATGGAACTTGTTTATTTTCGAAAATTCTTTTCTGGTCGCACATCAATTTCCTTAGCTTGCACATTCGTCACGACGGTAAGTTCCCAGTGGTCCGCCGCCCTGAATTGAAAGTAATATTCCTTCGTTATTACTAAATTTCCTCGTTATTTCCTCTTTCTGGAGAACGCAAGTCAGTTAGTTGATTTAATCAGTGAGCAGTACGATGGCCAAGCCAGTTAACGAAGGGTCAGCCGTATTTTGCCTCGAGATTCCTCCTCACTTGATCTCCATCAACACTCCGACGGTGCAGTTGTCCATGGGTCTTCTACTCAGAGTCAGCTGCGAATCGATGCGACCAATGCACGTACCCGGCACGAAACACGAGATCAACTGCAAGATTAGGGGTAGGATTGGGTTACGGTAACATTTGATTCTGGAATGTAGTGCAAGGACCGAGTAAGATATCAACTGCAAGAGGAGGTTACGGTAAGATGAGATTACGGTAGGACGCAAAAGAGCAGATCCAACGAAGTAATGACAAATGCTGCAGATACGATGTGCTACAGTGAGATGGATACGGTATGATACAGTAAGGCTAAGACGAGGTTACTGTAACAACACATCAGGCAGGAGGCACAACTTTGATGCGGCTTCCGCAGGAACTGGTTACTGTAATTCTGAATCATCACACCCTTTCGCACTGGCTCCAATCGGCTTGGGCATCGTCCAGGGCTGGTACCACTGGCACTGATGGGTCCGGCGGGTCCGCCCATGCGGGTTGAGTGTAGAGGAAGAGCAGCAGAAGCGAGGCGACTGCAACTTGATCTTTGATCTTTTGACGCGGAGGAAAGGCTTGAGGGAGAAAACGAACCGCGGCCGACCATTCCTCGCGAGCGCTCTCCAGTCGAATGAGGGAGTAGTGACAAATATTTTCGAAATAAGGAAAATAGCAAAATGCAAATTGAGCGAGACCCCGTGATTATTTTCTGTTAATTTGCATTGTGATTTGCAGAGAGGAAACTGAACGAACAATCTATTTATCCTCAACTATTTACAGTAATAATCGATGAACAAGAAGACAACGGGGTGAAGGCGAGACAAAGGGCGGAAAAGACAATAAAAATGGTTGTTCTGTGCGGGGGGAAAAGTGGAGATGAGATGGTCGGTTGGCACCCGTAGAGACTACACTCAAATTTGTTTTGTTTTGCGTATAAAATGGGAGACGGCATGGGAAACTGAAGATTCTTGGACAGGAAAGAGGAGGGAATTCGATCGGGAACGTACGGGGGGAAGCAAGAAAGTGGTTTGGAGTCACATCGGGAATGATTGGGATTGGATAGAGCAGATACATGAATATCTTGTGTCATGAACCACTGAGGATTCTTTGAGGAAAGTCTATAATGGCCCTAGGGGTACGGTAGGAACCCGGCGGTAGTTCGGTAGGTCAGAGTCCCGATTCGGCGATGCCCTCATCTTCGTCGTCGTATGCGGAATTACTGCTGCCGACCGAGTTGGGGGGCGTCTGGAAGGGGAGAAATATGGATAAATACGCCATTGAAACTGCCTCTTCATTCAAAAAACGCTCTTTTGTGCAAAATTCAATAACCGATCGGCTCCAGTACAAAAAAGAGTCGTTGCTAACGCCTTTTTCTCGCTCAAAACATTGCAAGCATTCGACGCCACCACCGACAACATCCGCACAACACTGCTCAACTCACTGTCATCGGGGTGGTCTACTAGGTCGAGGTTATTGCGATCTGGGGACTGTCCAGCGAAATGCCCTAGACGGCAACTGATAAGGCTTGTCAATCGATCAATTCTTACCTGGAAGGAGGAGGACAGCCCGTAATCAGCAGCTTCTGAAGACGAGGAGTGCTGTTGGTGCTGCATGGCCAGCTGCAGGGCTTGATGCAGGAAGACGTATTGCGACTGCAAGGGAGAGGGTATCATGTCTCTGGTAGTATAGTGGTTAGTATCCGCGCCTGTCACGTGCGAGACCCGGGTTCAATTCCCGGCCAGAGAGAATCTTTTGCCACTCTCACCTCGCTCTGCACCATCTGTGTCCTCTCCATTCGCATCTCGCACACTGTGCCGAATGGATCCAGCGGCCTTCCTCTCTCCAGGTCGACCAACAGTCGATCCAGGGCGATGAAAGTGCCCGATCGACCCACGCCCGCGCTGGAATGGGGTACGATAAATAATGGTTCCATGATACCAGGAACCAGGATCCTGGTTCCGGTACTCACCTGCAGTGCACCACGACCGGCTTGTTCGAGGAGTCGTGCGGCAGCTTGCGGCGGAAGATCGAGATCAGCCTAGAATTGAACAGTTAGCAATACGGTCGGTGCCTGCCGCAACCCTAAACCAAGAACCAAGGAGGTACCTCAAAATGCCATGGGGCGTCTCGGGCACGCTGAAATCCGGCCAGGTGGTGTAGTGCAGGTGGGTGATGGTCCTCGCTGCTCCCGGATTAGAGAGAGGCGTGAGCCGGAACTCGCGGATGGCCAGATCCGGAGATTCGGTCTCGGACAGGAGGGTTACCTGGAACGCCATCAATAAGTGGGATTATTTTTGGGTGTTTCGATTGCAAATCCGTTTGGACCTTTCTCATTGCTTTTGTCGGACTTGTGAAACTCAACCACTTCACAAACTTCTGTGACTAGACTCGGTAAATTTGATTGATTTATGCGAGTTGTTCGGTAACCCAAAGAAGTAGTAATAAATACCTCGATGTCGCCATACAGCAACGATAGATTGTTCTTGTCCGGCCAGTACAGCTCACACTTCAGTTTTCCCTTCTCGAAACACTTCGTAAGGGCAACGATGATGGGCACTTGTTGCTCGAGAATCTGGAAGTAATTAATTAATTAAAATAATTAGTTAAAATAAATTTCAATAATTAATAATCCTCACCATTCTCCAGAAGTCATCTCTCGTCGTTACCATAGGACCCTGGCAAGCGATGAACTCGCGACGAGAGAAGGCACCCTTCAATTATTTTAATAATTTTTTTAAATGTTTTAAATTAATAATTATTTTCGAAAATGAACATACCGGAATGTAACTGGCGTTGATGTAGTCCTCGCCGGTGCAGTCATCGTCTCTCGCTCTTAGCTTCACTCGGGAGTGGTCGAATCTGCAAGTTATTCCATAAAGTTGCCGTCATTCAGTTGAGTTTCAACGGTAACGTTTAGCTCAAAGCAATTCATGGGAACGATTCTGGCGTAGGAAGCAGTTCAATAACTAATTTGAGATCGACAACTCACGGAAGTACGTTGGTGAATCGGTTCTTCAGCCGGTTCGGAGGCAAATCTGCGGCGCTGTGCGACGGACCAACGCCCACATTCTTGAACAACTGAAAGATCATTTTTTAATCGTTTGATCGTCAATTTCACTCCATAATCACTCGGAAATTGGCTATTTCCGGTTGAATCTTTCGCTCCATCCGCCTACTCTCAACCGGAAATAGCAAAGGGCAGCGCTCTTGAAAAGCGCTCATTAGTGCGTGTCTGAGTATCCCCTGTTTTCGCGCTTTAGCTGACCATGAAGACATCTAATTGAAGTACCCTCACTTATCCCCAACTTCACGTTCTTTATCCCTCATCGTCACCAAATCCTCGGTGATATTCCGCGAGCTTGATAAAATCTCGAGGATAATCCATTAGAAATCTCTTCAATTTCGCAGATTGCCGACGACGCGACGGGTGCTTTCTAAGGCTGATCAGGTGGAGAAAACCCGCAGACAAATGGGCCCAAAGACCCCACAAAGATCAACGATCAACTCTCCTACCTCATACTCCTCTGCGAATCGGAACCCGGTGTCCGCTGACATCAATCTGACGTGCTCGGCGAAGCGCTCCAGAGGCACCGGGCGGCTGGAATTGGGTCCGTTGGTTCTGGGTCCATGGGTCCTGGCACCGTACCTCCTCTTGGTGTCGGCGCCAGACAGGATCGTGCTCAGCAGCGGGCGGCCCGGCATGCAGGGGAGACTGTCAAGACTGCAAAAGTAATTGGTTACAAGGTAATGGTGCAGCCACATTAGGTTATTGTACAGTCGACAGCGACTAGGGATGCGGAACGATATTTAGTAAATTCGGAAAAACCCAATTCGAAAATCAGTTGTGTTTCAAAGCCTTCACATAAACACAGAATGATATAAGATGTCAATCTCATATGCTTGCATCGTTAAAAAAAAGCTCACGTATGATCCACTCCAGTCCTCTCCCTCAGACTGCCCGTTCGTCTCGGCATGGGGGCTGAGTTGCCACAGGTTGAAGGCACGCCGTCCACCATCACACGGCCAATAGGCGATCGAGGATGAACCATCGCCATCTGAAGTGGGGTACGGTATGATTGGGGTACGGTAGCCAAGACGAATCGATAAATGAGCGGAAGGATACGGTAGCCGGGAAGTATCGACCGGCTTCCGTAAGAACGACGACTTTTGATGCGCTATCTCTCTACACAGTACGGTAGGCGTGGTAATCGGCTCAGGAGGAACCGCCGGGGCCGTCAGATAATCTCCGGACGTAAGGGAAAACACATCATTGAAAGCGAGCGGGAGGATCATCAATAATGCAGCAGCCAGAGGATGACTCTCTGACGTCAGAAAAGAGACGGAGGAAGAGCGAAATCGTCTCTCGCGAGTCAGAGAGGGCGAGAGAGTGTGGCAAATGGAGAGACGCAGACATGAGACTAAGAGTGATGGTGAAAGCAAGGCGTATGAATGGTCAATGACTGGGGGCGGTCCACCCCCAGGGACGACCAGTGGTCAGAGAGCACGTAGTCTGAGCTGGCAAAACACTTGTGAATGACCAATGACTGGGGAAGGAGCGGTAGTGCCCACCTACACAGACAAGAATGAAGACTAATGCTGTGGAGAAGCTACGGATCCCGCCCCTACACGGTTCTGCACTCTCGGAAAACAGCTTTAACATGAGGCGTCGACGCTAGTTTGCTCTGCACAGTGGAACGGAACTTGTGGGCGTGCAGGTCCCGACGAGCGTATGAATGAACAATGGAGGGAGGGAGGGCCTCGATGATCCTGTTGTTCCCTAACCCCCAGCCGTCCAACCAGGAAAAACAACGTCAAGTGTGTGCAGAAAAGCGTGGGTCTAGACGACGAAAAGTGGGTGGAGCTAGCCGGAAAGTGTGGGTGTTCCGGACCCAAGGGGATCTATGGACTAATCGGCAACTTGAGTGGGCTTTTCCCACTTCCGATTGTGGTTCCGAAGTGAGAATCAAGTGCTTATTTCCACTTTCACTACTCCAGTATATTGTAGTTCCATTAGAGTTAGGAGAGGCAAAGGTTCAAGGGCCCTATTGTAGCTGTCCGCAGACCGAACTATTCCTCAGTCAGAGTGCGATCAGCGTCGGGAATAACTCGGCCACTACATCTAATCCTCGCCCCCTCAGGGAAAGGGACGGAGGGAGACTGTAAACACGCAGGGCTCTCCCTTTCTGAAAATAGCTCCATGGAAAGTTCAGGAGCGGGGGACGAAAGAAGTAATCGCATAACGCATAATCGGGCTCGTTAGAACGGTTGACGATTTACGCTGGTCACTGGACAATTAGGGAAGTTCGGAAGAGGAGGAGGATGAGGCGGGGACTAATTAACGATGACAAGAGATTACTAACGGAACAGGCAAAGGAGCAGCCGCCATAGATAGCCAACTGAATCACGTGTGGGGATAGAAGGTAAGAACTGATTACACATCGATGATAATAACCCCATAGGCTGGGGAACAATGTAAATATAGAGGAGGAGAAGTTCAGCAGTGGGGGTGGAGGAGGAAGAGGAAGGACAATAGTGATAATCATCCCTATCAGTAGGAGGAGGAGTAGGGGAACAATGGCGCTATAAATAGCCCCTCCCCCTGCGGAATCAGCCAGCAAAGTTCACTGTGGGGGTGGGCGAATGAATCTCTCTCTTCGATCAGAGAAACGCGAGGGAACAACTTGCAGAAGGAAATGAGGACACTCCTCTACAGAATCGGCTCGCAAAGTTCAAGAAGAGTGGGTGTAGCGCAAGAATGTTTTCCCCGCTCTTTCCGGTCAGAGAAACGAGAGAGAGAGAGGTCGCTAGGCTACAGGAGGGAAAGTTCAACGCGTGGGAATTGCTTATTGCCTTGTGGACAGTTAGGGCTCGGGGGCGATAATAGGGGACAATGTATGATACAGATTGGAGATCGGTTTGAAGCGCGGGGGTGGTGAACCAGGGTAGCAGAATCAGTGTTCTTTCTCCTGTCAGAGATACGAGAGACCACGCAGAATGAAGAGGTTCATCGCTCATTCGCTGTTTCAGCATCTCTAAAGTTCGCTGAGGGGGAGGAAAGAAAGGACGTCTGATTGCGTCCAGAGATTAAAGTTTTTCTCACTTTTGCATTGCGGGGGTGATAATTGTTGTGATTCAGAAGGAGAAGAGAAGGGACGAGTTAGGAGGCTATTTCGGGCGTGTTTTCCAAAGAGAGAAAGAGGAGAGAAAGTGGCTGTTTCCCCGTGGCAATTACGCGAGTCTTCGCAGTCTTCTCGTCATTCCACGTGTATTCTCGAGTCAGAGAGGGCGAGAGAGCAGGAGAAATGGAGAGAGTCAGAGAAAATGTCGACAAATATAGAAGACACATCCGGTGATGATAAGGAGAGTGATATGGTCGAGAAACAGGTTAGAGGGGCGACCTCTGATTTCTGACAACACTACAACTCTAGAGATCAAATAAGAATCACTGACTATCTAGTTAGTTACTCATAACGAAGGACGTCATTCGGAAGAACACAAGTAAAATGCTCGAGTGAGGAGCAAACTCAGTGCTCTCCGGTGCCACGAACGAGGGAGGAAACATGATAAGAATGGCGACTAGGGCGGGGCAACCCGTTGGAAGGGGGCGTGGTCTATCACTACTCTATTTATCTGACCGCGCCTTGGGGTTCAACCAACAATGATGACAGTGGATTGTCACACCGGAAGAATGATGATACACTATCAATGTTGCAAAGAATGCGGGGGAAAGAGAGTTTCGAAACCCGGAACAAACTACCACCTCAGGCGAAGAGTGAGCAAAGAGGGGAAGGGGGCGGACCGTACCAACTATCCCACGCCTCTTCTTTTTCCTCCCTTGCTTCGCTCGCTTGGAAACACGGCCACCATGGGAATCGAGGAGGCGGGGATGACTCCTTGCTCCCTTTTTCCAGTCAGAGAAGACGAGAGATCATGCGGAATGAAGAGAGCGCAGAGACGTCTCTCAGTTTTGCCTGCTCTCTCGCCAGTCAGAGCAGATCTTAGACGGAAAGATGAGACGTCAACTGGGGGTGGACTGCAGACCCGGAAACTAAGCGACGGCCCACGGATTGGGGAGTGGGGTTCGTTGAAGTGCGTGGGAGACTACACTGTGTTGGGAGCGGGGGGGGGGGGGGGGTGACTATTTTCGAAATACCACCCAATTTCGAAACGTGCAAAACCGGACTTGTAAACTGACTCCGGATGGAAGTGATTTTCTGCACTCTCGAGGGGGTGGAAGGGCGAGAGACTACAGTGTGGGGGCGAAAAGGTCGAAGAAATCAAAGAACTATCGTGCGAGGAGGCCAGTGTTTGCACAATGTAGTAGTCTGCGGGGCGACTGTGTGGGATTTTCCCGGAATTTTGCACTGACAGTGACGTCAATTCTGCTTTATATCGCTCTGTGTTCGCAATCAAGCGCTACTAGAGAGTGCAGTGAATTGAGAGACCGACATGAACATGAATCGAGAACTCTACGAAGATTATGCAAACACTTTTCCGAATTGAATCCAAACGGTAATGCGCCTGATCGAATCACGAAAGAATCTTCTAAGCCTACCGAATCGGCACATCATCTAATCGCCTAATCTTCTTCTCACCTTCGCTAGCCTTCTGTCAAATCGTAGTGTAAAAAGTCAGAGAAGAATACTCTCGGGAACTAACTAATGAAGCTTTAGCTAGTTCCTTCATGCAGAATAGTTAGGCATAAACTAGATAATGAGCTTGAAAACCCAAATAATTACCTGGGTAGGAGCGTGGGCCTGCTCTGAATCCGCGGGGTGCTCAAGTCCAAGTTTGGCAAGACACTCCGCAGCCCGATCCGTCATTATCGCTCTGTAATTAATTATTATTAAATACAGGTCAACCTGAAAACAAAACAAAAATAAAAACAACAACAAACCTAAGCGCGCGCCATTGCGACTCTTTCGATGCTGAGGAGGTGTCGGAGAAGGGTCTTCTGAAACGAGAAAATGGATGAGGATTTACACTTTTTCTCCTCTCGAACGCAATTTATTGCGCCCTGCGGCGCGCCGCTGCAATATTCCTCGTGTAATCTATTGCCGTTTCTCAATTTCATGGGATCTCTGATCAGTCAGAGAAGGCGAGATAGCGTGCAAAATCGAGAGAGTCAGGCACGCAGCAAGCTGTGTGGGGGCGTTCCCCCCATATATGAAGAGTGGGTGCAATGAGACGGGGCGACGGATGGGAGGGGGCTCATAATAATGCGAGAGTGGAGAAAAAGAAGAAGAAGAGGAGGAGAGGGGTGGAATGGAAATGGAAATGTAGACGAAGAGGAGTGGATGTGGAAGGAGGGTACACACATAGGAGGGGTGAGAGGAGTGTGAACTTGCTCGTCGATGGGAACGATTCGGGATAATCAATAATCTGCACAAGAACTTTTCCAAAAACGAGCTCTCCTGGGTTCGAGAAATGGGTTCTGTGCTCAAGAAAAAGTGATATTCCAAGTATAAACTTGTAAGCCTACCCCTTGAGACCACAGCAAAAAACGCTGCGTAGTTCAGTTGAATCAATACAAAATTAAAGTCAAGAGACGAGGCAAAATTCAGAAGATGCGCGCATTCGCTCATCGTTTGCCCTTCGACTTACGCGCATCGCATCATTCTAGCGGGACGAACGAAGGGAATTCAATGGGTTCGGGAGGATTGCCGCTGAGCGAAAACAGGACGCTTTTCAAGTTACTCGTGCGAACCTCTACGTAAAGTGGCACCTCAGCGCAGCCCCTACTTTGCGCCGCACGATGACAAACATCATGTGGCTTGCCCCGTTTGTTAGTTTTCGTTTTCGAAAATGACAGAGCAGGAAGAAGCAGAAAAGTCGGGTGGGCGGGCGACAAAAAGACGAAAAAAGCGCTGGAGATAGAGAAGACGCGGAATAAAATACGAGTGAGGGGGGACGAAAAGACAACACTTGAGTGAAGCGGCACGGCGAAAAACAACCACTAGACGCTGTTCCGGGGATTTGGTCTCTCTCACTTTCCCATGCTCTCTCGCCGGTCAGAGAATTCGAATTGGATCCGAGGGAGTCGTTTACGTGCCAATTAGTCGGGCTCATTAAGGCAAATAAATGGATTATTAATCCACCCAATTAATGAGCTGTGGAAAACATCCTAATTAGTCTAATTAATAAGAAAAACAAACGAACTTGTCGGGTTTGCCGCCGGTATTGCAGAGTACGAGGCACACGATTCCAAGAAGAACCGAGAAGAGAAGAGTGATCGAGATCAGCAAAATCCACGCAGAAGCCGCAGCTGTCTCAGATCCTGAAATTATCAAATTTAAAATGATTTTAGTCTTCAAAAACGTCAAAATGAGCAAATTCGACATCGGAAATGTCAGAATCTCGACTCAAGCAAATTAGGGACTCGGCAACCCCCAATTACGTTCGTGAATCGGCGCTTCCGGTCGGCGGCGTCAGAAAAAGTGTGAAAACGCGCGGTGAATGGGCATTTATCTTGCTGGACTCTCTCGATTTTGCGTGCTCTCTCGCCTGTTCTATTAGAGATCACAGTGGATAAGAAAAGTGCTGCTCTCTGAACTCTAACTTTCGACAAATCGTGTGTAATCACGATAGAATCAGTGCTCGAAATTGCAAGATGAGGGGGTTGGAGGAAGAGAGAGAGAGGGAGAGAGGGGGCAGGGATGAAATATGAGGAGTGGAGGAGAGGGAATGCGGAACCCCTATGCATTTTACGGCCTCCGGAAGTCACGGCGATAAAAAGAAGAGAGGAGAGAGAGTTAGATAAAGCGAGCGAGCGCGCGCGGATTACTAGCCTTTTCCCTCCTCCGACCGATGGGAAAGCCGGGGAATAAATCCCGGAATAGTGGTCACAACAGTCTGCATCTATCACTGAAAACACGCAGAATATTCATGAGCAACGCTATTTATACGCGGCCCGTGAAATATCTGTGAAAAATCAGCGCTACAATGCCTCACTCTTGCACGAATTGTAGCTTCAAGCCCGAAAAATGCGTAGAGTAAGAGGGGGTGGTCTGGATAGAGGCCTGGAAATGACCGTTCACGCCTCTATTTCTCTCCCCTCCTCACTCTGGAATCGATAGAGGGACTGTCACACGCGCGCTCTTTCTGTCGTTGTGTCGGGTAGTCGAACTGTCGCCCCCTCACTGCGCTTTCTGCCTTGTTTTCGCCTGTTTTTCGCGTCAAAATAACCGTTTCGGAGGTGTTTCCCTGTTGGCTTTTCATTTCGAAATGATCTAGCGCTGTGCTAATTCGTCTTCCTTCAGTCACAACAACTATTGAAGAAAAGAGATTCAATCGAGCATCGCGGGGGTGGAAAGAAGAAGAAGAAAAGAGAAAGAAAATAAGAGAAAAATGAGCGGAAGCCGGGCAGCGAAGACGACGGCGCGGCGACAAAATAGGGTACTCGCGACGAGCAAACTCTCTCCATTTCGCATTGTCTCTCGCGCTTCTCTGACCTCCAGAGACAAGGCAGAAAGGGGAGTGTCCCCGAGGAAATTGAGAACCCCATCCTGGGAAGGAGAAGGGGAGATGGAGGAGAGAAGTGGGGGCGGTTGTTTTGGATGATTCAACTCGAATTCGACCGAAGGGAAGCAAATGGAGGCAGCACTTTTGATTCACTTCTCCTCTTCCGACTAGAGAGCGCGGCTATTTTGGCTGCCGCAAAAATATCTAGGGAGCGGAAAACAAAGAGTAGTGGCCATCACAACAGCAGTTCTCGGTCGGCGGCACTATAAGAGGTCCAATGCGTGGTCCATTCCCGATGCATCACTGGTCCAGAAAGGGGAAAACAATGCAGCCTCAGAATCCCTCGTCGTCCACTTCGAGACCCGCCTACTCGCCGCCGAGACAAACGAGCGCCTGCCTGCGAAAACTACTGATTCGAGTAGCGCTCTCTCCATTCCGCACGCTCTCTCGCCGGTTAGAGAAAGCTAGATAGTGTGTGGAATGGAGAGAGCCAGACCATAACTGTGCCTAACTGCCTTCAGGGCCCTGCTGCTCAAATCAAATAGCTCGCTGGCTGGCAGTTTACGGGCGCACTCTCTCGATTTCGCCTGCTCTCTCGCTTGCTCTGACACGCTAGAGATAATGTGGAATGCAGAGACAGCGCATAATTCCACGGGCGGCTCCAGAAAGTGGTTAGAGCGAGGGAGGAGGAAAACGAGAGAAAAGTGGAGGTGGCTGCTGGAAATAGTGCCCGTTTTCCACTAAACGAGGGAAGAGCGAGGGGGAATTTCGTTTGTCCGTTTGTCCAATCTAGGCCCCCGCCCTCACCCCCAGGCCCCCTTTGTGTGCGACAAACAGAAACCCCTGGGGGGTGTTTTTCTCGGAATTTGAGGAAAAACAAAAACATCATCGCGTCAAAACAAGAAGTTGCTGCAAAGATCCCATTGTCCGCGGAGCAGAAAGGCGGAAAAACAACTCGCGCGGTGGATTACCCACCCACTCCTCTTCTTCTTCCCTTCTTCCCCATTCAGCCTCTTACTCTCTCCGTTTCGCACGATCTCTCGCTCTCTCTGGCCGACGAGGGAGTGAGTGGAATGCAGAGAGCAATTCATTCTTGCGCACGAGTAGCAGGCGAAACAAGAGACTCTTTCTCTCTTCGTCCCTATTGTTAGTGTCTCCCCCCCCCCTGCCCCACGCGTTTTCGAGTGCAACTGCTGTGCAGAGTTTAGTTTAGTTCTCATCTTTTCCCTACCTCTCGCCTCTAAATAAGCCTGCTAAACGAAGAGTTTGCACTCAAAAAGAGATGCTCTAGAATGGGAAAAGGTGGAGGTGGAAGCCTTCTCGTTCCTTCTAAGCGCGACACTGAGAATCTGCGAGTAGTCTGACCGACGAGAGACCAGGCAAAACGAGGAGGGTCTCTTCTAAAAGATTCGTGCGTCGTAGAGAGAGGGAGGAATCCGTAATCAGTCAGAAGGAGGAGGAGAAGTGGTGAGAGAGCGCGTGAGGCGGCGAAAAACGTGATGATGATGAGGAGGTTTTTCGGAACCAAAGTTGAGGCAAAGGGAGAGATAATATGTGAAGAGGTGGTCAGAAGAAGGATCATGCTGGTGCGGAGAGTTCAGAATGATTGCAATGGAGAATGAGTGGGAACGTAGGTGGTTAATCCGCAAAATAATCCACGCAATCCACAAAGGTTCAAAGGATGAAAGTAGGAGCAAAGAGGAGGAGGGTGGGAGGTGGATTTAACAAAACATTGGGAGGAAGGAGGTGGGAGGATTGGAGGAGGAAGGAAGCGGAGGTGGTTTTAGGAGGATCCGGGAGGAGGAAGGGGAGAGAGGGGAAGCGGAGGTGGTGGGCGCGGAGGTGGGAGGAGAGAGAAGGGGCAGGGAGAGAGAAGGGGAGTAAGACGATAGGGGGTCGGCGCGGGCTCGGGAATAAACAGAGTTATAACATCGTGGGAGCACGGAGATTGATAGACACACGGGAGAGAGAGGGGGAGTGGAATCGGATTGAATTGCAGAAGGGGACGAGCGAACTAGGGGAGGACATGGGATGTTCACGTGTCCTTGCATGGGGGCCATAGAGTTTGTAAACTTCCGCCCATACAGTCAACAGGATCAGACGAGATTACGGCGACTTGTTTATTTTAGAACTAGTAACTTGACTTGTTAGCGGAGACCAAAATTTCGAGTGAATTAACTAACCAGTAGTGATAATCGCCGATGGTAGAGTGTCTGTGAACAGCGTCGGCGTGGTGTAGAGACGAGCGAAGAATCTAGAAAGACGCTCGGATATGTTTCACGAAATCGCAATAAACACGATTGGACATACATTTTAATTTGTCTTCTCCTTCATGTATAAAATAAGTTACCGATAGTTCGTCGCCGGCTTCAGCGGTCCGTTGCACACAAAGTGAAGGGGCAGCGAGAGACAGGAGTCAGAGGTGCCGATTTCCTGGAAGATTTCCTTTCTTAACACACTGGCTCTGACCTTGTCACTTCAAACCCATCTTACCGAAAATTCATCCTTTGTTTGGAGTCAGTGAAGCATTGTACTTCTCATCTTTTGAATCACTAATTGCATACATTTTCTCTTGAAGTCCTTAGAAAGTGAGAACTTAGCGTCAAAGATCAAAGACCAAAGATCAAAGATCACCATGCTCGTAGGCGGGGGCGAGTGTCCTCCGGTGTCCACAAATACTGTAGTGTAGGCGGGCCAGTGGTGGAATGGCTGCACCTCCGACCAGGTCTGCAAAATAGGAATAAGATTAGTTTTTGCACTCGAAATTAGGAAAATTAGTATCCTTACTTTACTGGGGTTATGGCGAGAATAACCGAGTATTCCCTGTTTTTATTTTATTATCGAAACAGCATTTTTATTAGTTTTTTTTCGTTTTTGATAGCATTCTGATATTTCTGATCATTCCCATGTAATCAGTGACTTCCGGCGCGTTGTCATTGGCATTATCAACGATAGTTTATCACGCTTGTTTTGATGCTGACACACGATCATCAATGAGCACGACACATTTCTATAGAGTTGAATAATACTCGCCCCCGCTCGGATGATGTCTCATTCTCAAACATACTGTAGCTCCGTCATCTTAGATCATAATGACCACTTGCGAAAGCCCCTTGTTATTCATTTGTAGGTCACCTAATCGTTGGTTTCAGTATGACTAATGTTGATAATTACAATCTCTAAAAGAAAACTTCAGCAATTACTCATTCGAATGTCACCTAATCATAACCGTGTGACTAATCTTGATAATTCCAGGGGTCTCTAAGCGATGAATTAGCGTCGCTAATCGTAATCTGTGCATGAGTCACCGCCCCGGAAGGCCTTATCATTTCTATTAGTAGCTTTCGCTGACTCGCCGGAAGTTGCGAAAACTCTATTTTCGCTCCCGACGGTACATAATCACCATCCAGTGCATGAAAACAGGGATTTCTGAGTCGGAAAGTGCGGATTTTCTTATTTTACTCGCTATATCGGTTCTCTGACTTTGAAGAACACTGCCGAAGACGTCTAAGTTCATCAACTAACGCATTTCACCATCTTAGCCTCAGTCTCGTCCTCCTACGCCTCGTTATGTCACGTAATTTATTATTACTCAAGATGTCAAGAGTCTGCTGTTGAGATTCCCCCGCCCTCGTTATAGGGTAATTTATAACTCACTGGGGCCCGGGGGCGTACTATGAATGAAATGCGAGAGGAATCACAGAGTCTTACTCATCCTTCTTGCCGCCTACGGGTACTCTTCAGACTTATTCGTGGGTCAGACAGAACGAGAGATAATGCAAAACGAAGAGAGTGGCTGCTCCATTTGCCTTATTGGATGGAGCACAACAATGGCTCGTGAGGGCGCTAATCAAGCGGGATTGCACATGAGGGCGGAAGTTGGGTGACGTAGGGAGGAAAACAACGTGGGAAGTCATTTCTCAGACGTATTTGGATACATTTTGGGCATTTTAATCGAAAAAATAGTAAACTTACAAATGAGGACGAGTTGACTTGATCCTCAATTCGAATGTCACTGCCCTCGACGACTTCAGAGACGAGGACGGAGAAACTGCAAGAAATTGAAATTTATTCTAAAAGTCAAAACGGTGCTCGGTTGTGTTTCAGTTTCAACTCGAATGCACCAAGTGTACTATTATGATGATTCATCGGCGTATCGTAGGTGATAAACAATAATAAATCATTTATCGATTCTCTATCTTCCCTACCGTATGATCGGTCCGTTCCTCGTGTCGAACAGACTGCTCGGCAGCGTGAGCACTACGGTGTGCGGGCGGACTGATTGGGCGACGACGAAGGGAGAGGAGGAAGGACGGGGAGGGGCTGCGATTGGTATTTTTAATTATTTTGTAACGGTCTGTCAATATTTTGGACTGTCGACGCTAAAAATACCCCCATCACAATTGACGTACTCAATAGATAAACATGGCTTTGTTTCCAGAAAAAAATATTCGTGGGCAACCTTCTTTAAAGAGTGAATTTCTAGGTGCCTCTTGACCTACCATGAATGGGCATCAGCAGCCTAGGTGCATCCGACACCGCTGGAGGATCGCCCATGCCCGCCTCGGTGACGGCTCTGCAATTGTTTGAACGATTTGGGATATGTTTCATTATCTACGCAAATTCATGTGCTGTGGTAGTACAACGATTTGTATGCCGCTCTATGTTCAAAAAAATCAATTCTTCTCACCTGATCAGGAAGGAGTAGTTCATGCCTCCTCTCAGTCCATCGACCACTGCTTCCATCGAGAGCACTTGCTTGCCCACGCCAGCACCGACGTTGACCGACCAGGGCTCGCCGGACTGAAAAGTATTGATATAACAACGAAAAACTGAATTCATGACAGTTGGTCTTAAAAGTTGCCTAGATACAACAAAATGAATGAAAATCGAATAGGTCACCTCCGGTTGGATGTTCACCACATAGTGTGTCACAATTCCATTCGGGAGCGAGGGTGGCAACCAGGAGAGTCGGGCGGAGAAGGAATTGATCGAGACCACGGTAGCATTCTGTACGGGGCCGGGACGATCCTGGAATCGATAATCAACTATTATTATTTTTTAGCTAAACTATGCTGTTCCATCAGTGTCATTTGCCCTTACAAGATGAAACAGATTTTGTGAAGCATAACCGAACCGCATCTAATACAGAAAATGAGAAATTTTCGAAATATGTATCCTCCTCGGCTCAATCAACGTGCCTGTCTCGTCACGAAGGACAGTGATCGCATCGTCCGCGAGGCCGCCGGGCACGTGGACGTGGAGGAACCGCACAGGACCTGATTTAATAATTTAATTAATTATTAATTAGTTAAAGTTTATTGTATTTTCGAAAATGCCAGGAAAAAACGAACTTGCGTGGTAGCCACATATTTGTGGAATGGTCTCAGGCCGTCCAGTGGAATATCCGAGATGGGCGAGGCGAGCGGCAGATGACTGGAATGATCTTGGTTTGAATGCGTTTCACTCTGCGGTGATCTGTTCGAGTGAGGGTCAAATGCGATTCCACCAGGCTTGGCGATGAAAAAACTATCAATAGATACGAGAATGATGTCGTTCTCTGTCGTCTCTCTGACAGGCGAGAGAGTACGCGGAATGAGGAGACTGTGCCCTCATTTCCTCAAATTCTCACCGATCGAACACTGCCAATCCATTCTCGTCCGTGACTACGAGTAGAGTTTGACATTCTGGTTGGGTGAAGTTCTTCTGCGAGATCAGCGAGAGACGGATGGAAGCGACGGTTTTGGCTGCAAATTTAAAAATTTCATCACATATTGCATTTTTGAGCAATTGTATCGACGAAGTGATGAACAAGAAGAGATTGGCAACTCACAGACAGAATGCAGCGTCACGTCTATCGGCGGGGGCGAAATCCTGATCGATTCATCGAAACGAGCATCCGATACGATTCCCGACTTGGTGACCGTGTAGAGTTGCACCTGCAATCAGTACAGTTTCAAATACTAATCAAACACTAACTTGAAGATATTTGTTATAACATTCGAAAAACATACACCATTGTTCGCCCATCAATTTTCTAGTATTCGATTTCAACACGAAACATATCCGAACATTATTTCAATTTTTCAGAAATTTCACAACACAAGTGAATGACGAACATTGAATGAAATGAGATCGACTATACCTTGTAGCACTGTCCCTGGGTCAGATTCGAGATGAAGATCGGCTTCAGTGTGTAGGGAGAAGTCTCGAACTGTCGCGTCTCGTTGCGGGCTGGTTGCGAGAGGCGAGCGTGCAGGACTGAGTCGGCACCGACGACCTGTGGTTTATTATTTATTGAACCATTTCATCGCAGACTTCTCTATTCAAATAATGGACATTTTTTATCGATTTTACATAGAAAAATTGTTCTGAGTATTTGATGGATCGGTTCGAAAGGAATATTAAGCCTACCTTGTTCCACAGCTGCTTGAGCTTCTCTATGAACAGATCGGACACGGGCCAGGCGATCTCCAACCCGCCACGGGCTTCCTGCAATTGCTTGATTAGATTTCGAAATTCATTCAGAAAAGGGCGTGCTGTTATTTTAAGTTTGGTAATGCAATATTTATGCTTAACAAATCAACAACCTAATGCTGCATCGAGCTAAGTGATAGTTGTGAAACATATCCAAAAGTTGATGACTTACCTGAACACTCAGCCCAAAAGCAGTCATATCGAAGGCTGGCGGAAGGGCGAGACTCCGTTGCACCTTCGTGCTGCGAGTGGAGAGAGAGGTGGTTTGCACGGAGAGCTGCAAGGAATTCTCATAATTCCGAATATTGTACTTTTACCGCAGAAAGAATTCAACCATCGTTTATTCGGCACCTCTTCAAAATTTGATTTCATCGTGAAACACATCCTGCCATTCCCAACCCAAATCGACCTCTTCTATGCAATCTATTGCAAATAGACATATCCGAAATGAACGATTGAATAAATGAATGAACCCACCTCGTATCGCTCTCCCGGTTTCAATGGAAGGAGAAACTCGCAGCTGCTCTTGTTCGCGTCCACCTTTTCCGTCATCTCCAGGCGATCGAGGGTTTCTGCAGCAAAAACACCATAGTTACCGTCAATACTGATGGAATAATCAGTAAAAGATCATTTTTTTGGATTAATTTGAGAGAGAACTTACCCGACACGACGCTCAACGCGCATCCATCTATCCTTCCCTCCGCCGGGACATCCGCCCAGATGCGGTACTTGGACGACCACGTGTCGGGACGGATCTGAATGCTCAACATATTATCATTCTCTTTTTTCAAAATCACACACTTTTCAACAAAAAAAACTTTCAAAATGACTCGTGTAGCTGCTCAGATTCTTAGATGTCAGCAAGGAAATAAGCGATTTGCTCACATTGAATGCAGTCGGAGGGCGCGGTCGCAGCACGTGCTCGACGGTGACGGGTGAGGAGGCGACGGAGGACTTGACTACCTGCAGAGAATATTGATTTCCTTTTTGCTCGCCTCAACGCGCACTCTCCACAGGATACAACGGTTTTTTTTGGTTTTTTTCAGAATAGAAGTCAACATCAACGTTTCAAATTGACACCCGATATTTTGATTCCCGCTTGAAACATATCCAATTCAGTCAATCACTCACCGTCACCGAGAACAGCGCGGCCACTCCGGGCGCTAGTCCATCACACGCACTGAACGACCGAGTCGAGGAGGCTGCGGATTCCTGCAGAATTCCTTATTATTATTTCTTACAACAACAACAACAACAACAACAACAACAACCTTCTGCACGTGTCCGCCCGGCGGTCCATAGGCGATCTCGAAGTGGTCGACGCCAGAATCGGGAGGGAGAATCCACGTGAGATTGATGCAGTTGGGCAGGGCGTCGATGGCCGTTAGGGAGGAGATCTTCGAGGGTTCTGCAAGTGAAGTATTTGGTTTTATTCTCCTATCGCTTATCACACTAAAAAGAGAAGAATGGCTGCGTTTTATGAAGTACTTGAAGCACACTGGGCACTATCGCAAGATCGATCCTTTCGCTATTTTTCATCTCAAAGTAACTCACTCGTAGTCAGCACATCCTGCCACGGTTTGCTCTTCACTCCGCCCTTCACTGCAACGACGGAGACGTCGTAGTCGTGGCCAGGGTTCAGTCTGGAAATACAGATAGGTGATCAAAACAACAACAACTAAACAAAAACAAAAACAATATTTACCGATTCAGAAACAGCTCCAGTTGCTTCTGTCCGTCCACATTCGACAGTTCGATCGGAGCGAAGGCTTCGTCGGGTGAGACTTGGCGATAGGTTATTAGGAAGGAATCCTGCAATAGAAATTCATTTGAGATGAAATCCAAAAAATCGCTTATTCTCAGATATGTTTCACATTTATCATTTGAATGTTAGCGCTTCATTTTTTTAGTAGGAACATGATCTTCACACAAAAAAATAAGTAAAACTCATGCAGACCTGCAGCGCCTTGTCCATCAAATTCGTCTTCAGCGTGATGTTTGTCTCCGTCGCGAGGATGGAAGCGCCGCGGGCGGAGAAGTTGGGCGCCTGCGAATTCAAATTTAAATAGTTTTCAAATGTGTTTCACGTCATTCATATCAGGAACTGTGCGCCTAGAGGCCAGTAGTCCTCAGAGGAATCTTCCTTAATACAAATAAAACAAACTAATAAATCACCTGCGGGTCCATCATGACGTCCTGCTCCTTGACTACTGTCGTCGAGTTGTCCTTCCGACCGAGCAGCATCACTCTGGAAAGAAATACACCTATCTAGAACGGAGACATACTGTGATAATTCCTGCAGCTCACAACACAACAGTTCCTTGGTAAAATTATTCTTACAGGAATTGTGACTTC
Organism: Pristionchus maxplancki; assembly: GCA_900490775.1. Classification (NCBI taxonomy): domain Eukaryota; kingdom Metazoa; phylum Nematoda; class Chromadorea; order Rhabditida; family Neodiplogasteridae; genus Pristionchus; species Pristionchus maxplancki. Next base: position 306,834 of record LS561837.1, read on the forward strand.
ATAGAATAGAAATTGAGAAATTGTGTGTGTTTTTTTTTAAAAAATGTTGTCACTTCTATGCACAGTTTTTATGGATATTTGCGTATGTGCTATGGATTTCGAAGAAATTCAGGAATAAACTAGAAGAACGCACTTGTAGTGATGTCCAGGATGCAGATTGTGGATGTTGATCAGTGCCGCGTTCGTGCCAGAAGCGAGGAATGTACGGACTGCATCTTTCACGTTATCCTCACTGAAATGGAAATTGATCTTTGATCTTTCTTACTTAACCGATTTTCCATTCAAAATGCTGTGAAAATGAGGAAACCCACGACATATCGAGCACTTTCGCGATGTACTGCGAGAATTTGTGCTTGAGTGGCGTGAGACGGACGACGATTCTGCGAATTTCGAAAATAAATAACAATTTTGCCCTTTTGTATACTAATTCACCTGCTCGACGGCTCCTTGTCATCCTTGCTGATCGTTATGTTGGCGGCATCCTGCAGTTAATAATTTAACTAATTTCGAAATTCCATCTCCAATCGATCCCTTCCCCTCGACCTGACCCGTTCATCCCCTCGCAATCCACTAATGTTTCTTCTTCCTCCCCTCTGCTTTCCTCCTCTCGCAAACTAGTCCCCCGGATATGTCACAAAAGTCAGAGAGGTACGACCATTTACCCTGCGTTCTTGTCCCTCGTTTGCATGACAAATCGACTCTGACTCGTCTTTAACAATGTCAAGAGCTAATCAGAGACAGGGTGAGGAAAATGAGGTAAAGGACCAACCTGTGGGGCGATTGCGTCCGTTTTCGAGGGATCTGAAATGAATCGAGTATGAAAACGGTTTGATGACCGATGAACTCCCTACTTCCTGGACCAGTTTGCACATGAACTTTCACTCTTTGGAGAAGGGCATTGAGTGGCCCTCTCTCGGAACGCTTGAGTTGTCCTTCTTGAGGCGCGCCGCCAAACCGTAAATAAGGTGGTGGAGGTCATTGGAATGACCGTGAGCCTTCTTAGGTTCCGAGCAATTTCAAGAAAGATCGAGCAACGCCACAGATTCCATTCAAATTTCGCCGATTTTCCACTCAAGTGCGGCAATACTCTACAACCCTACGGGGCACAAACAAACACCAAACTTGAGACAGTGCTACACTGTGACAACAGTAATCCAAGCTCGGGGTGCGAGTCTCTCGATTTGGCTTGCTCTCTCGCCAGTTAGGCAAAGTCAGAGATCACTCGAAATGGAGAGGGCGCAAGAACAATGCTGGGGGTGAATGAAAGGGAGAGAGGGAGCTGAGATGTTGGTGGATGTACGTTGAAATTCACGCAGGGGATTTCGAAATGGGAGAGGTCTGGGAAATATCCGCGTGTATGGGAATGAAGACACGGAAAGTATACGGATTTCACACTTTTTCATTGCGGAAATGATAGTACTTATACATAAATAAGACTCACCTGCTTGAGTTAAGCAGAGCAGTAAGAAGAGATAGAAGAGGGGCAGGCTTTTGAGCTGAAAATTCGATTTTTAGAAATGTTGTAGATGAGTTTCACTGTGTTATCAAAAGTTTCTATGCAAATAAATGTATGATCAACTCTTCATTTTCGTCCCATCGAACATTTCCTTCGCAATCGCTTGCTCTTTCGTTCGCTCTTTTTGCGCGTGCTTCGGCTATCACAAAGCCGGTCCAAGAATGATTTTATTCTCTCCATTCCGCATGTTCTCATCCAGTTAGACGGAGCGAGAGAGCACGCGGAATGAAGAGAATCACATCATTGATCGAACGTATTCTAACGAAAAAGATGCATTGAAATCATAGCGCAGTTTATCTATTCGAATAGCGCCTCAGGAGATCATAGAACCTGCTTCGGTCTATCAGCACTCGGTCGCTTTTATGGCCAATAAATAACGGGGATCATCATTGAGAGAGCGGTTTGGATATGTTTCAGAGCGCTATCAACAAGAGAACAGGCTAGGATCGACGATATTGTTGAATTATTTTCATGGGAAATCGAAAAAAACGCACCCTGCATCTAAGAATCATCGATCTACGGGAAGTGGCGTGTCGCTAGCGATCGAGTTTATGTCATCGCGAGGATTGATCTGAGAAATTGCAAAATAAATTAAATTTGGGTAAAATCATACACAAATCTACAAGAATCGAGCGAGAAATGCATGAAACATAAACGAACGAGCGAAATCAATCAGTTCAAGCACAGAAGCGGTTCCGTTTCCTCATTTGCCCTCCTCTCCTCGGGGGCAAATCGTTCCAGAAAGGGAGCCCCCATCAAGCACAAAAAGCGAGCGCCGCGCGCTAAGAAGCTGGGCGTAATCAGTTAAGCTGACAAGCGGCCTGGAGTGGGGAGGAGAGGGGGAGGTGGGAGGGAGAGAGGGGCAGAGGGGAGGAGAGGGGGGTGGGAGGTGGGAGGAGAGCGGAGGTGGTGAGACAATGGGCCGTCCTCAGAGAGCCCCGACACACACAAGGACAAACACTCGCACAGTATATCTATCTAGGGGGGTCTCTTGACTCCTCTCTTTCACCTCTCTCTCCCTTCCATTCCTGATCTCTCCCTCCTGATGCAAAGCAATGCGGACAATGGGAAAGAGGAGGGGAAGATTTGTTGAGTGGGAAGAGTAAGGGGGAGATATCTAAAGTCGTTGACCGGAAGAATAAACTCTAATGGACGCGAGAGTTATTGAACCAGTCGGGACAAGAGGGGGAAAGGGAAGGTGTCATACATCCAAATACCAATCGCAAAATTTCGTCGACAGGTAAAAGAAAAATACTGCGCAGGATACAAGTGGTGGTAAACTCCCCATTGCCCACTCCCTCTCTTGATTCTAAATTCACTCTCAATTCTCAAACAACTGACCCTGTCTGAATGACTCACTGCTCTAATGGATTAGTTGGGGCGGCTGGTGAGAGAAAAAGGGTCGAAAATGCGATAGCAGACCTTCTTTTCTGCAGATGTGACACAAAGGTAGACATGGATGAGTCAGTATCAAAAGGGTTTGATGGTGCAAGCATACTGTGAATCAGACGAGGCAATTGGTGTGGGAGGGCGGGCAATGGGATCCAGTCAGAGGCATGCTCGGGGGTTAGATATGCGAGAGATAAGGCGAAATGGAGAGACGCAGAGACGAAAGAAAGGAAGAAGGGCTGTGATGTGCGAAAGAAATTGATGAAGCTACTGGTCATTGATGAATGATAGGGCGAGGGAATGAGGGTGAATGGAAGGGAAGCATGCTGTACTAAACCCGTGTGATCCTTGAATAATTTCTTCGTTGATCAAGGGATTTACCGCAGTCAAAACAAGTAATCGTCATCTTTTGTAGGTTGAAGATACTATAAGGATTGAACCTAGAGATGACGAAACTCTCGCAGCGTGATTTTTCGAGGTCCACTTATGATAACCGTAGCTTCCAGGATCAGGGACCGGCTAATGCACGCTACTTTCCGGTCCTCCACATCCGTGAGATACAATGGCACTACAATCCAGAATTGGGGTGGGAAGGGTGACAGCCGATCTCCCTATCTCTTAGCGTGCATACTCTCCTCGTTCCGCACGCTTTCTCTTTTCTCTGACTGATAAGAGAGTGGGGAGAAAGAAGAGAGACTCCTTCTCGCCCGCGCGCGCTCGAGAAGCGGAGAGAGAAGCGCGAATGCGATATCCTAAGCGCATTGCATGCCAAAGAATGGGAAAAGGACCACCTCAGTCCCCAAGGGAGAGGTGACAATGATGAAGCATTGCAATATCTTCAGGAAAATCACGATTATTTTGATTTCTACTATATATTTCGCTACTATATTGAATGAAATACCGTCGAAACGAGGATCAACGATGGCTGAAACATACTCGGCGCGTATTTCTAGGGCAAAAAATGAGCTCCATTTACCACTCCAGATGGAAAGGAAGACCACCCCTTCTACAGTGTCTACCGTGCGTGAAGTGCTGTATTTTTGCGGAAGAGAGGGAGGAGGTGAAATTCGAGCTGTCTTCCACTTCGGAGGAAGGAGAAGGGTGAAGTGTTCCCTCCTTCCGAAGAGAGGTTGAGCAAGGAAGCAAGGTATCACCACTGCAGATAGAGTCTAGTCTGCCGAACGCTTGCAGATGAATGCGTCTGTGAAAAACAATATAAAATAATCATAGTAGAGTCATAGAAGAAGAAATAATCATCAAAACCATACTGAACATCATGACAGCGAGAATAACAGAAGATAGTAACCCCTACGATCGATATCTCGTAACTCGCGGTACGATCAAGAGGAAAGAAAGCGCGCTGTGCCTCTCCTGCTGACCAGCAGGCGATAATTAAACAGGAGGAAGGGAAGATCGAATTCCTCTCTCTCTCGTCCAACCCGAGAAGTGCCTGCTAATTAGTGAGTGTTTGCACTTCCTGGAGGAGGATTACAAGAGGATTGGAAGCTGTTCACTCGCTTCAACCTCATTCTCGCTCAATGACAGGTCAGATAGTGAGAAAACATGTCAATAATCACGCAAAATGACGATTATTTTTACATCGCAGGATTTGAGCGCTTGCTTGACAATGAGGATACACATTTCCGGACTGATAAAGAAGGAAATATGCAAATTATTATTCAAAATTCGCTCAATGACAGTTCAGATCAACGAGAAAACATGCCAAAATAATAGGGTAAAATGGGGTTAGACCGACCAAGGCTCGAACGAGAAAAGTGATGACTATTCATGGTTTGGCACAGCGTAATGGGAACCGATCATGGGACACAATGGGTTCGATTCTTGAAAATAGGCAGAACCATTCTCAGCAAACGAGCGGTTCTAACGATCAGATGCTAGTAGAACGATCGGCAAGGGAGTGAATGGAATAGGAAGACGATAAACGGAACGTCTTGAAGATGACAATGAGAGGTGTTTGAGTGATTGAGAGGAGGCTTGTTAGCCGTTCCTATTCATGAAGGAATATCGCATCGTAGATGAAATCTGATCAGCAAAACAACAGCAGTTTGAGCCGACTGCTGCGGGTTGGGCATGAGGGTTTGGGCGGGATGTAAATCACTTGAAAATCACGAGAATCTATGAAAAACCGAGGAAAATCTCTCCTATTAAAGTTATATGATGAAGATGGAGAAGATAATGGAGAATTAACGAAGGCCTTATGAGGCTCGATCAAACGATCTAATCTAATCAGGCACTCTAAAATGGACGCGATGAAAAACGCTTAAAGACGCCACTTCCATCGCTGTTCGCGTTATTATTATTATTCTAATTGTAAGACATAAATAAAATGAGAAATAAATTGAACATGTGCTAAGTTATTAGGCGAACCATTGTTGAAAAGGACGATTTGCGAAACGCTCGAAGACGACAATGGCTTGGTGCCTTCGTCCGTTCGAGTGATTGGGAGGGAACGAGACGAAGACGGATAGAAAACACGCTTGCTCGAGGCGAGAAAGACGAGAAAAGGGAAGAGAGAGGGGAACAGTTATCCAGATCTCGATCTAATCCCCCATAGGGCAGCGAGATCGATCAATTAGTCAGCAGAGGGAGGGAAGAAATGCGGGAAATGAGGGAGTTGTTACATCGGATCAACGCGCGGTGTATATATTGGTCTGATCACGGAACTTTTTCTACTGAGAAATCATTAATTCACTGAACAGAAGAGACTGAACATTCAGATCAACGCGCGGTGAAACTCAACTAACGACAGAAATCCTTGAGATTGGGGTTAATGAAAGCCGCGTCACATGCTCTGAGCACGGAACGAAATGAAATCAGGGCGCAGGACTGTGCAGAAGAGAGAACAGAAGAAAGAAGAAGAGTCAGGGGGAGCGAAAAGTGGATAGAGAGAGGTGCTCATTGAAGGTCACTGCAGGTATGGGGGAGAGTCAGAGAGAGGAAGAGGAAGAGTCTATAGGTAATTGGGCATGGCCGAATGCCGCTGGGTATAGACTGGACAGGGGGAATATCTTTCCGGATGGATACTCCCTTTCGGACATCTTTTTCTGGTAGTTGGGCATGATTTGGACAGCGATTGATGGCAGAAAAGCGAGATAGTCCTGCATTGTTACTGACTAGAGGATAATATTTTTTGACATACCGAGCTGATACAATATTGCACAAATCGAAATCAATCTCCAGATCAAGATAAGATGAAACATATCAGAAGCGTTTGGAGAAGAATCGCCTAATAGCAAGACGAACCAATAAACAGAAACAGTACGAGCAGAGGAGGACTAGTGACACCTCTAGTGTTTCCCTTCCCCAGCCGGACAGTACTGTTTGAGAATACATTAGGAAGGGATGGAGAGAGGCATGTCTCTCTTCAATTCGCACACTCTCTCGCTTTGTCTGACCGGTGAGAGAGCATGGAGGATGAAGAGATATGCCTGGAGGAAGGGAGGCATAAGTGTTTGCTGATTCGCTGATGGAATACTCGATTGCGACCAGGACACTTTGGGGTTACTGAATCATTTATGAACTGTAGCTTTTTTCATCAGTTCGAGTCATTCTCTTGGGCACTATTTCCTATTCTTATTAAGACCTAACCCTCGTTTTATTAACAGCAAAGCGGCTTCCCTGCAATTTTTCATTATTTTCTCTAGGAGCATGAAGTGAACTATTACAAGGGAGTGTATCATTTTAGAACTCGACAGGGTCAAAAATAAAATTTCGCATAACACCTCGTGAAAAAATGAACAGTTCTAAAATGATACACCACCCTATTAAAAGGTGATCGATCCTAGGGCAGTGTTTTTTCCTAGATAAGTGAAATGCACTCGGAGCTGGAACTGAACACTGGCCACTAATTCACCGCGCATTCATTAGAAAGCGGATCCCATCGCACTCTCAATGCAATCTAATAATAATTGCGGATCCCCGAGTGAATCCCTCTCTCGCATACAATAAGTGGACAATGAACTCTCTTTTGATTGACTGACGAGATCGAAGGTCAGATATGAATAAGAAGTCGAGAAGAAACGAGCATGAGAACGGATGAATGGGATAAGCGGATTGAATGAGTTTCACAATGAGCATTTAATTCGGGTGGATCGGGAAATGCAATCCTCCTTCGAAAAATAAGAAAGAAAAATGATATGACTGGTCCGAGACAGTTGAAGAGTTAAGAATCTCGATTTATGAGTACCAGCCTCTTTCCGGACAGATAAACCGATAGAGTACTCGAAATGAAGAGAGTAGGGGGTATCGGATGACTCTCAGAGAGGTCAGAGAGGGACGCATAGAAACACTTGAGATGGGCTGTATACAGATTATATGGATATCTCTGCCTATCCACTTGAGGATGGTCTCTCAAAGAAGAATGATAGTTTATGGGGCCAGGATAGAATGGGTCTATGAGATACATTGGTGATCAGGAGAACTGGAACCGATGTGGCGGAGTTGCGAACGAGATGAAGATTGGAACGGATACAATAAGATTTTAACCGATTTCACTTTTGCACCGTTATTGCCGCATTGATACAAAATTAGATGAATTGAATGTGCGGATATATTTCTAATACGTTTCACGGTGCATAGATCATATAGATGACTCTGGCGAATCAATCGTACTCTTGAATCGCGTTGTAGAAAAAAACTGCTCTAAAGCTAATTGTAAGGCAGTCAAACCAAATTCTCTGATAGAAACGCACTCGCTGGCAACAAGAAGACACAATGGGAGTGAGATTACCTAGACTTCTCAATTGTGGGTACAACCTTGACTGAGAGAGGGGAGAGCCTAACTACTTACCCTCTAGGACCGGACTGTATTACCCTTTCCCGGTGCGGAAACGAGAGAGGGAGAGTGCGAGGAGTAAGAAAACGAGTTTGAGACCTTCCGAGAAGTCGATTAACCGATCGAGAAGGGAAGAAGAAAGGAAGAAGAAGAAAGGGTTGATCGGAAGTCGGAATGGCAAGGTAAGTACGAGATTAAAAGTGAAGATTGCAGTGAACACTCGTTTCTGACGTGATTCCGACAGTGAGAAGGGGGAGAACTTAATTGTACAGTCAGTTTCAAGAGGCCGTTCATTAGATGCGAAGGGGAGATGCGAGTTTTGTTGATGGGCATCGTACTATGCAATTTTCAACGGGATTGCAGGCAGTTTCAATCGGGAAACATCGGTTCTGTGGTTGATGTGGTTCATTTTTTGTGAAATTTTCACTCAAGTTATGCGCTTCCTAGCATGATTCAGTAGTGATTCACCACTTACCAGCCAGCCGCCCCTTCCCTCCATTAGGTCATTCCTCCCTTATCTCCACCCAATCATCGGTCGTCCCCGCTCTTGACCTCCCTCCTTCTCTTTTCCATTAGCGGAGGTTGTAGATCCGTCAGCAGATAAGGAAGCTAACGACAGTTACGAAGGAGAATTGCGTAATTGGGATGACAGCTCAACCTGATTAGAAAGACTTCCATTTTTGGGATATTTTGAGAAGGATAGAATCATCGCTTTCTGAGCTAATTAACGTATCATGCAGAAATCTTCGGGTTATTTTAGTACGAGTCTCAGCATCATCCTCATTAGCGAAAGTCAGGAGTGCCGATGACATGAATCTGAAAAAGAATCAAACATCACCCTACAAACGAGCACTCTGAATCATGCTGGCAACTTCTGGAAATAGGACACCCTCAACTTCGCTGAAAGTAGCCTTGTTAGCCATGTCATGCACAGCAGAAGACATGGAGAGGGCAGGCGCACTCTCTTCATTTGGAATTGTTTCTCGTCGGTTAGAGAGGACGAGAGAGCGTGCTGGATGGAGAGAGTGGAGCGGGCGTAGGCGACACGTGGTTGGAAACTGAGCCCGATATGGAAGGAAAAGAGGCGTGCAACAGCTGAGAATTTGACCTTTCTGTTTTGCTTACTTTTCATGCGAAGGGTGTACTGATTCATCAAATGTGCTCACTGTTCTGGTTTCGTTTTTTTGGGACCCTTTCAACAACAGATGCGCCGCTTATTTGATGCATTCCCGTATTTGGGCCACACCAGTATCGAAATGCTACAGCCCGTGACCGGAAGAATGGATTCTGACTCACTTGTTTATTTCACGCGCTAAGTGTGATTGAAAATGCTGCCAATGACGTCGGTAAACAGCCTCACCCACCCTCAAAGGCGATCAAAACAGGAAAATATCATACTTCCGGAGCATGTTTGCTACAGTGAGCGGCTGAGCTGCTGGCTACTCTCTGATTGTATTAGCAGTCGCGTAGATAATCAACTCAACGCCTTTGCATGACGACATCAGAATTTAGTTTCAATTACGAAAGAGAGAGAAAAGGAGAGAAATGACTGCCCTAATGTTGCGCTGTTTCTTGGAACAGCGAGCTTACTTCTCTATTTTCTGCTCCTTTGCGAGGTTTGATCGCGCTTTTACGGTGCTCATTGAAGTCCATTACAAGCGAACTTCAATCGTAGACCAATTGTTTGTTGATCGGTGCTCTTTAGTCTACTACACTTCTCCAAGTTCAATTTATGCGAACACATCTCAAGTGCAGAAACCATCGTCATTTCACTCAATTCACTGCATGTTTGCTGTTCGCTTTTCCACATCAAACACCTACTCCCCTGCCTCCCACATCCATTTGAAATCAGTTTTGTCGGCTTCTGCTACCCTACGGTCATACTTCTCAACGCATTAGCTTGATATGTTGCTCGATTAGTCTACGTAATCCTCCTTCGTAGTCCTTCAAAGTCCTCACTGAATCGGAAATGGAGTGGGTATCGCATCAGATACGACTGAACTTTAGCTACTTTCTGCCTGAAAATAGCAGTGTAGGCGGGGGATAATTCCGCCGATTACTCTCCGGTTGCTGCAATAATTTCATTCTACCGTTTCACGCTAATTCGCTTTCCGGAGTTAATCTGTGCCGAGTCCAAGTGACCATTGAAACGTGAATCTGACGATTACACCTCGAATCTCGACGGTTAGAGAAAGCGAGAGAGCACGCGAAATTGAGAGACACATTCCATTTTGACAGCTCTACTTCTGAACAACTGCTGCTTCTCTGCAGTCTAGTTGAGTAAGTCTCGGGCTCACTCTCTCTATTTCACACACTATCTCGTCCTCTCTAGCCGACGAGAGAGCAGGGCGCGCGAGAGAGCAAAGCATTTTCGAAGAACTTTACTCCTGCAGTTGAGCCCCCCCCCCCACTCAAGCCGAGGCTAATCACTCTCTTCAAATGAGTTCTCCTATGACGAGATGACGACTCTCTGCAAGAAATAACCCCTGACGCATTGCATGACTCCCCCGACCTTGCGCTTAGAGCTCGAAATACGAGTCACCGTCTCTTCATTCTACGTAATCTCTCGTCAGTAGACTGGGCGAGAGAGTGTGCAAAATGAAGAGACGGTGACTTTTTTCGAGGTCTACCTTGTGCTATTATCATCCTTCTAGTCTTCTTTCCACGTCTACTCCGTTTTTGTATGCACTCTACGGTGTCTGGCAACCTTTAGCGCGTAAAAAGGCGACATATCCGCCCATTTTAGCAGTGAGAGCGGCTAAATTTGGGCCAAAGCAAACGTCATCTTGTGCTTGCGCGGCCCCCGGATGACCATTTCAATCCTTCATTTAGCAGCTGTTGCCATTTCATCACTTTTAGAGGTGCCGGATGCGCGACTTGTGGCGTATTTTGATGTTTTGTCACTGGTTTCGGCCCAGTTTTAGTGGCAGTCTTAGTAGTCCTAATCGCTGGTCTTAGGACTTGTGATGGATTGCTGATCTCGACCAATATTGAATGGTGTAAAAAGGCGCATAGTTTCAGTCCTATCTGTAGTCGCAGCCGTCTGTTGATGATTGTTCATTGAGGGTTCAAATTGAATGCACTATTATCAGCTTTCGATCTCGCTCTTAGCTTCCTTCTTAGAATCGGGTCGTCTCGAACCCTCCTCCGGGCCTTTCCTTTCTAATTAACTCACTGAGTCTCACTCACTGACCTTCTCTTGGCGTAGTAATTTCCGTCGCCTGCGGCTCTTCTTTTGTTATTATTGGAATTCTCATAGTCCGGAATGGCTTTTCGAACGATTCTGTTATTCTTGGCTGTAGATGATGTAGATGATGTGTTTGTGAACTTTCTTGGAAGCACAAATAAGCACATTTCCTTATTTGCCAAAACAATTCTAGATAGTGCGCGCAATAATATGCATGAGAACGCTTCTGTTCATCCGTTTGCAGCGAATTTCGCATGAACTTTAACTCATTTTCTCTGAAAGTTTCTGGTCTAGAGCGTTCGCAAATTCGTTATCGGTTCGTTGACTCGGACGCCCTCTCACGAATTTCCGGAGAGTTTGCGTCTGAACTGCAACATTTGGGTCTTAGTGACCTCTCGAGGTGTCCCTAGAGAAATGTACGTGATTTTAGCGAGGGCTTACTCACAATTTTCGTATTTCCTGCTTTACGTCATGGTGGTAGGTGTGTCAATTCGACAGCATACTGCTCTTCTGCCTCCTTCCCGAGTCTTTTAGTCGAATTGCAAAAAATGGTCGCTTCCGGGAAGTGGGTTGAGTCATTCAGACTCGGTCTCTGTTGGTTTTTACGTGTCATGCTTTTATTGTCAGCATTTTGAAGCAATTACAGCCCCGCCTTGTCCAATCGGTCTGTCTCTTTAACCGTTCTCTTCCACTAGAGATCTGCCCATTCCTTCATTTGCATTGCCTGACGAAACACGTCTCTCACTCAAAAGCGATCTCTCAGCCTCGCGAAGCGTTCATCACTTGACATTCATTCCTTCTTCTTTCTCTGTTGACGTCGAAACTATTTAATTGGCCACTTTCGAAAAGAAGATCTTCTTCTGACAGTCACGTCTGATGAATGAGCGTCCGCTCTCCTCATTTTGTGTGCTCTCTCGTCAGTTAGACATTTCGTGTTCCCTCCAGTCTTCATTTTCTATAGACAATACTGCTTCAAACCCGCCTTTTGTCGCCGAATCTCACAGTTTTTGAGTGGTTTCATGCATTCATTAGATTGGGTAGGAGTTGGGACTATACTAAAATCAGTTGCGTGTATGTAGCTTGACTCATACTTGTCGAAAATAACAGAAGCGCCAATTAATTTTCAAGTGCGATCATGCGCGCGGTATCTTCCTCGAATCATTTGATTTTACCGACTACTTCTGATTTCGTCACTTTCACGATTCTTGTTATCCTTGCAAAAATCATCGACAGGTGGAATAAGTTTCACCTGCACCGCAATAGTCGATCTGTCTAAGGCGCATTGATAAGATTGAGTAGATTACGAAGAATACCGTGAAGCTATGAATTGGCTCGAAATAGCTACTCTTTCGCTGTGTTTCGTCGCGTTTTCACTCGATTAAAAGGGTGGGCGAGTGCATTTTGGAGATGGCTAAAGAGCCGGAGGAGGAGAGGCTTCTTCAATTCATCGGCTACTATGTCCATTTCGCTCTGCGCCCACCCTCTCACTATAGTGCTTTTGGTCATTTGGTAGACCTAATCCGAAGAATGACTCTATTCTTCATTCAATTGAAGAAGTATTAGCCGTTTCTAGGTGATGCTGATATCTGTGTACGAAAAATCTCCATGAACGGATTTCACTTTCTTCTCTATACTACATACTAATGGCTGCTACGTTATTGTCATCAAGATCCCAATCATAGATTGAATCAATTCACTTCGCTTTTTGTTCATTCTTCGGTCTCCAGAGATTGTCGTTCATTGTGCAGAAGTTACTCGATTACCAGCTTCATTTCTTCATTTCTCCTTCTTCATTTCACTGTAGTCTTCATAGTCATTCAGCCTCTATTTACACGAGAAATCGTCTGACTCTCTCATTTCACCATTCTTTCTCGTCGGCTAGAGAAGCGAGAGAGCATGGGAAAATGAGAGAGTCGGATCATTCCTCATTTACTCTCGGGCAACGGTCAGGGAGATTGGCATGGGGGCTTCCTCCCCTTGGTATTTACAACGGTAATTTAGAGGCTTCCCCCCTTTCGTACTGTTCTCATTCGCACCGCAGAGCCCAGCAGTTTACGACTCAATATCGTGCTCGCATTGCAATAGAAATGAAATACCTGTCGTTTCAGTCGGTTTCACTGAACTCGAACTAATGGTTGACAGGTTTACTGTTGCACGTATCAATCTCTCGCGCATGTTTAGTGACAGAGCTGACTTACTCGATTTAGCGAAGGCGTTCCCTCGAAGCCTTTTTATTTATCCATCATTTCCTCGCTGTTCTCAACGCCGAGCCTAATCTCAGATGGTTTTTCTTCTTTAGCGATCACTCTAGGGATTCCAATGCATACGGCTCCCGAACAGCTGTTTTAGCGTCTCTCGGATTCTATTCATGGCTAGTAGAGGTCGAGAAACAGACCGACCCGATACCACGGGGCCCCGCGAATGAAGAATGAGAGGGAGAGAGATCCGATAACGGCTCGTCAAAATCGTGAAAGATCCGATACCGGAGGGACAGAAGAGGACTTAAAATCGAACGTTTCAAGATCAATAACCGCGCGATTTGCATCGTAAGACGAATTATTCTCATCATTTCGTCTCTGCGCTCTTCTAATGAGTGGTCGCTTGTGCTTTTTACACGCTCGCCACTTCTTTTACGATTGCTGTAGAGGTTCGGATTTTAAAAATTGATATCAAATTATCATTCACTTCTCCATAATTTCAAATCAGCCTTGGAATCTGATGTGCGCCTACACTTGCATTGCAACAGCTTGATGGAATCGTGTGAGCGCCCTTCATCTTTATATTATCGAGTTCCGCCTCTCTCTGGCTCTTTCTGGTCTCCAAAGTTGGAATTGACTCTTTTTTTCAACTTAGAGCCTCTTAAAAGTATCCTGAGCAAGCCAGAGACAGAGATAGACGAGATACTATGGTTTCAAACTCTTCGCTCAACTCGAAGCAAGGAAATCACGATGCATAGCCACTCAAAACCACGCTGCCGTTCATTTGGAAGTAGCGAACTTGTTATAGATTCCACTATTATTCAGTCAATATTAGTATTGGTCTCATTACTGATTACGCCAGAAATCATTTCAGATTCAAACGATTTTGTCCGAACAGCAAATAAACATGGTCAATACGAGGCCAATCAAGCCCAAAACGATGAGAAATCAATTAATACTAGTTAAATGGGCCGCAAGCGTTGTTGCAAGCAGATTTTATAACTTGTGTCCTACCAATCTCAAAAATTCAAAATCAATTTTCAGGCATGATTTATGCAGCAATCGAACGAGCGTCATTAGCGATATCCCATGTTCAATTTTTGTTTAATTTAATGCAGTCGTTACTGAGTTATAACAATTACAATAGCTCCGGTATCGGATTTCTAAGTAAAGCCAGGGGTTGGTATCGGATCTTTTCATTTTTCACTTTTCGCTCACCCGACCCGGCGCGATACCGAATGACCCGTCCCGAATTACGAACTCTAATGGCTAGTATTCGATGCCTGCGACATTGGTCCGCGTGGACTAGCGATTCAGCTGTTTTCCCTTCCAGAAGACGTGATCTTTGTCACTGTCTGTCTCTTGATTCGTGACGTCGTGGGATCAGCCTGACAGGTTTCAGCATAATCCATGAATAATTTATCGTCAGTGTTCTAATTTAGTTCCAGTTTTTTGACGACAGAGTGTATGTCAAAGTCATGAGGAATGTTCTCGACAAATCTTTTTGCACTGCAGATCCGCCTCTTAAACGCCTTCTCGAACGTGGGAATACCTCCCCATTCCCAGCCTTGCTCATTAATTTCACGCCCTCGTCATTTCAAGATAAGCCGCGCACCCCCGCGCTATATCTTATTTTCCTCGTTTTTTCCATGTCGCACTATAATCCGACTGTTGTTCGTATCTATTTTCGTAGTTATGACTGCTCCCGGAAGTCTGGGGATTAATTCCAACGTGCCCGACTAGTCTGAAATCATCTCGCCCAAATGCATAATAAATGGCGCACAGCGAGCGCTCATTCATCGTTTTTGCGATAGCGAAGTTCATCTCTATCGCACTCTACGCAACGTGGTAAAAATCATTGTCAAAGACCGAGGAAGTTCCAAATACGAAAATCAACCGGTTTCGAGCGTGCTAGATGAGTCAGCCAACTTGCACAATACTGTGCAGAAACAGATCGCATTCAGCGATTTGCAGATTTCCAAGGTCGATTTCCAGTCTCAGTTTAGTCAGTTTCCTCCCTGTTTGGCCAGTTACTCACACCCTCTTGTCCAAACTCGTCACTGTGTCTGTTTTATGCTCTCAAAAACCCACGGCAAAAAGCTGTTTTGCACAGTGTCTGGGAGTGATGTGAAGTGAATCCTGTCTGCTTTTTGCCTGCTGTGATACTCGGAATCCACTTCAGTCCTTCATCATTAGTAGGAGATCCGCCCAGGATTATCCCACTGTTATTCGCGTTTGGGTGCAGTATCAGCTCTGGATTGCTTAGTTTTGCTTATTTGGATGCAACCTCGGAGCTGATTACCCCCAGTTTGGTTCAATTAGTCTGTCAGTTTCACCCTTCGATGATGCCATCAGCAGCTGTATGTTCACGATTGCTGTGCTGCAGTTTCTGGCCAAGCTGGTAGTGACAAGTCCGCGGGCTTACGAGGGCCAAACCACAGCGCTCTCCTCGTTTCGCAGGCTCTCTCGTATCTCTGACCACTTAGTGATCATGTGAAGGGTGGAGGGAGACTCCACCCCTATCGTACTTCCAATGCACCTGTTCACTACTTGTGTTGAATGACGCATGGAGTTGATCGAGACGTGTAAATATCAGTGAAATGTTTAGTAAATCGTCCATATTTGTGGCCAGTTTGACATCGTAATTTCGTGTTTTGGCTCCAATTTCTGTGAAAAAATCTCGCCTTTCACTTGTGCTTGGCTACAGGTCAACTCCGTAAATTCGCCTTGTGCACTGTTATTACACCTGCTTCTATTCTTAGCGTATTGTTATCAATGCTGTTCCTGCTACCCTTTTGTCCCACTTTCTCACACGCCACATCACTTCTAGATTAATTCTCAGCGTTATTGTGCCTATTCATATCCTGACTCGGTTCGCGTTTTCAGCTCAATTTTCAATTCATCTCAATTTATGCCTTTCTCGCTCATTCTCTCTCTTGCATTTCCTTCAATGGGCATTCATGAACGTGCGCTTCAACTGAAACTGCCCCCTCCGAATTTACGGCTCCGGACACTCGTTTGGCCCTTCTCTCTAGTCATCCTCCCACCCTCCTCTGACGTAGTCGAGATTCGTTCACTGTTTTTGAAGTACACCCTTCTGTATCGCCAATTGAATTCGCACTGTACGATTCCCACCCCAAAACTCGATTTTTCCTTGTAAAACGGTATCATTTCAGATGATTATGCGACTGCTCGTCCTCACTCTTCTCTCCCTTCTGTTGCTGTTGAATTCGGTGCTGTCATTACCGGCGATTCTGGATAGGAGAAGCGGAGTTATCTATGTGCCTGTGGGATCAGACTACGAATCGGACGATCGGATAGAGGATGTGAGTTACATTATGTGTTTGGCACTTTCTATTTGCCGACCGCCATCCCCCATAAACACTGTTTAAATGTAGTAACGAATAAGTGAAACTTATTTCATTTCCACAAGATTGCGCGGGAAAATACGTCCTTTTTTCAATGGGAAATCAGGGTGTAGTGATGTAACAATTGCACTCTAGTCGGAAGTGCAACAAATTCGAAGCCGAAGCCACAGTTTCTGACCAGACTATGTTGTTCCAAGTCTGGGAAGCCATCAACGGAACACGTGTGTAATTCGAGGAGCGAATCCAATCAGGATTAGTCATTAATCTGGAAGATGATATCACTGATGATATTTGTTCCGGCGGCTAAATTAAAATACTAAATTCGGCCTAATCGGGATAAGGATTGTAATAATGAACTGATAGGCTTTGTATTTCATATCATTTCCGGTTTAGTGCTATCATCTTGGTGAATTTTTGTGGGAGGAATGAGGAAGGGATGCTTCAAGTGGTTGTTGTCTGATCGAATACGAAGAGTAACAACGTAAAAACGTGACGATGACGCACTCGGTGCTACTCCACTAGTCATGGTTATTTCTCTAGTTTATTGGTGCACTTCCTGAATTATTCGAGCGAATTACGACCATGAGGACTGTCTGAGTTACGACTGAGCAAATGACTAGAATAACAGAAATACTACTACAAATTCAGCTGTCTCAATGTGGAAAAAGGTAGACATTTGCATCGAAAAGTAACGCAAGCCGCCTACTCAGCGCCTACGAAAGAATTTCGCCCTCTACCTTCAAAAATATTTAAATAATTATTAAAATTTTGTCAAATTCCAGAATCTCGCGCCCTCCAGACAACGTCGCTCGCAACCTCTCGATAATGACTACACCGACGAATTCTCCCTCGACCCGTTCGAGATTCAACCAAGGTCCTACGACCCCGATCGTTACTATAATTAGCTTAATTGGACCTTAATTAGGCAGCTAATTAGCGATTTTAACTCAATTTTTGTTCAGATAAGAGCTTGCCGGTCCACCACATCATCACTGAGATACGCTTCAAGCTGAGTGCTGTCTATCGCTTCTTTCGCCCTCTATTTATGCCCCCCATTCTCCTTCTATCGAGAACCAAAACCGCATTATTACCACCACCCACACATCATTAGAGTAATCATCTGGCTTTCTTCGTTTTACGTACTCTCTTGCCCTGTCTAATAGGCAAAAGAGTGTGTGAAATGAAGAGACACAGAGAGGTGCTCACACACCAGTTTCGATAATGTATTTCCGTATTTCCACCAGTCAACATTCCATCGCATACGCCTAGTCGATCTCTTCCCCCCTATTTATACAGTGTCTTCTAGTGTGATTATTGAGAGAGCAGTATTTGTGTCTGTTTATACAAGGATAAAGCGGAATTTTATGCCCATCGGCATCGTTCTGGACAATTCTACATGATGTACGGGGGCACAATAGGATTATCTTTCATTCACAGAATCTTCCATTGTTTTCTCTGCTGATAACTTTTAGAAATCGTAAAACCGTGATTAACATAGTTCTGCAATGGAAGAGCATTGAACAGAAACAGAAGCAGAAGAAGTATGACGAAAGATCGACGGACGTCGCCCATATTCGGTGCAATGGTGTATCTCCGTCATTGCCCTGCGAAACCTTCCGGGTATCATTGGCGATCCCGTTCCATTTTTCGCACATCACTAGCCTCCTCGAACAAATAGATCTCTCCATTTCTCCGTCCGAGAATCTGGATATATCGCGTGAAAAACGCCATCCGCTGTGGACAGTTGCCCGGGAATGCAAATAGACGACGCGCGCTTAGCGAGTGATATGATTAGGGGAGGAGAAAGAAGATGAGATGAGCTCTCCCGGTCATCTTAACGACGGCGTTCTGTGGTTCTTGCTCGAGCAATGAGGGCGAAAGTTCGTACAACCATGGAATTATCGACCTACGAAACCGCTAAGAAGGATGAAGATGGTGTTCGAGATGCTTAAGAACGTTCTAAGATTTGGGGGATTGCTCATCGTCTAGAGTAATCTGATCTTAAGAACGTTCTAGGAAGTTTTCAGCGTGACTGCTCGTTTTATTGAAGAATCGTAAAATGAGGAAACCCTTGTCGAGAATGGGCAGAAGTGTAGTCATTAGAAGCCACACTTTATCCGGTTGCTTACCTTCCAAATCCGTGCACTATTGTACTAGAAGCACAGGGCTATTTTTAGGAGCTTCAGCCCACTTTAGAACGATATCTCAGTGATTCAAGTTATCTCTGTCGTTGTCCGTTCATCGAGAGGCCAGAGAAACAAGCTGACGTTAGCCTGGACCAACACGGAACAGTTGCGCAATCCCTAATCCTTTAGCGGAAGTTTCTTCTATTCTTCTCTTCTCTCTTCACACTTTTGCCTGTAATCGGATCGAGAACTGACTATGTACTCACGGAAGCGACGCTGACGAAGAAGAAGAAGAAACTTAGAGGGCAACCGGAACACTACTGGGGTGGCCAAGCTAGATAGTCTCTCTCTCTCCCTTCCCCTTCTGACCATCTATCTAATTGAGTGCCAAATGCACACACACACTCACTACTTTTTCACGCCCGCAAAGTCGGGAGAGAAGAGGGAAGAGGGGAGAAAAAGGTAAGGACAAGAGGACAAGGGAATTGTACGGATGTGAAGTGATCTTTGATCGAAGATAGTTCTGAACATTTAGTGAAAATTCTGTCTTTTCAGAGGTGCGTATCGGAATAGAACGTAAAACGTCGAGTATCGAAAGAACAACAAATGACAACAGAGCAGTGAATAATTTATCGCACAGTTGATGAAACGACGCAGCGGGGGCGGAACAAACTAGACACAATTTGAAACGACGGACAATTCCGAAAAATATGGATGTGAAACAGAAGAATTCAAGAATAGCATAACCTAATAGTGCAATAATTTATATGTCTTTCGGAGACCTGTCGAAGATACCACTGCCGATAATAACCACTGACAGTTTACTACAAGCGGTGAAACTCAACCCGTTCATCGCCCGATCACTGATCTCTCCTCATCTACTGATGTCTCAATCCCTTCCGTCCCACGACGTTCCCCCAATCCTACCAGTCCGACAGCGGAAACAGATACTTCTTCACGTTTTTCTCTTCCCTCAGGCGTCTGCGCTCTCCTCGATCCGCGCACTCTCTCGCCCATCGCCCGAGGCGTCTGGCGCTTCTCAGGCAGGGCCGCGCTCTCTGACGCGCGGGGGGCGGGCGCGCGTATAAAAGGCGGGAATCGGAGAGGAGAAACCAGGACACTCGGATCGAGCTTCTCTAGCAACTTCCAATGGCTCGCAAACTCGTCGTCGGTCTGGCATTGATGGCTGTCGCCCTGGCGGATTCCACTGGAGGTCAGCTACTGCTTCTAGCCGTCGCTATTATTTCTACCCTACTTGATCCTGCTGGGCTACCACTAGAGTAGTCACTCACATCAAAATCAGTTCTAGCCTTTGATCACTATCTTACTCGGTTTTCAATTGTTTTATATAAAGAACATGTCAAATTACCATTGAAACTCCTAGTTTCTCTGTAATATCTTAGTACGCTGAAACACAATTCCATTTCATTCTTCACCAGAATCTACTATAGTGATCACTCCCTGCGATTGACCAGAATCACTCGGTCCCTCACCTCAACATTTCCCGTATTCCAGAGGACATCGTGAACAACGGCGAGAAGCGTCGCCAGTACGTCGCCCGCCCGGTGGTCGCCGCCGCCCCCGTGCTGCCCGTGGTAGCCGCCCAGCCCGCCGTCGTGGCACCCGTCGGACAGTGCCCTGGTACGTGCCTGGTTCCAGCAACGGTTCCACTAGAATCGGGTGCAATTCGACGAGCACTTGCTCATTTCCCCCCATTTCTCCCTTTAGTTGGAGTCAGGCGCATTATTCGCTGATCGCTTTAATTTCGCACGCAAACAATGTGTTTCACCCGAACCATAGAATCTCTACTATTATCTAGGAGTAGTTCCTGGTAGTTACACATTCAAAAATTCAATCAATCTCTCCAGGTGGCCCCTCTCTCCCCATTGAGTGCGACCCGAAGAGACCGTGGCCTCAGTGCCCTCCCCAGTCGTACTGCTACGCCACCAACTCCGTCGACATCGGCCCCTACTTCTGCTGCCCCATCTGTGAGTCTTGGTTCCATTGTGGTACCACGGTACCCAGAACCAGGACCATCTGACCATGAATCCTACTCAGGGTCCACCTACGGCGCGGCGTGGAGACCGGCGACGCCCTTCTACAACTACGTCCCTCCTCCTCCCCCCAACTGGGGACCCGAGGTACAGTAGCTGATCGTGGACTGATTTTAATCGATACCGATCGATAACTTACCGTAATCTCTCAGCTCGGCCGTCTCGTCGCCAACTGGCCCTCGGCAGCCGTCGGAATCCCCGCCGCCTACGCTCCCCTGAAGGCCAAGAAGGTACGGTAGCACTACGGAATCCTATCGAGCACTGACCACATTCCACCATACTGTAGGACATGATCACGTACTGACTTCCGGCGAAGTTTCTCACGCAAACACGCATGTTTCGCTCTGTGTACTCAGCTGAGGCGTGAAATGAGCCACTGTTTGACTTCTGCCACATTGAATAGCCTTCTTCTCTCGCCCCGGGCCGGTCAAGGTGTTGGTGTAAGAGCTTGAGTACACATCCGGGAAGTGAGAGGTGTTACTTGTGACACATGAATTGACACCTCGGGGTGAGTCATGGACCTGACCTACTGATCACAAACTGACTTAGCGCTTGTCATAAACCTGATTCATGGCGAATCATCATCCTTACCTGGTACTAGTCTGGAAGATGACACGGCGCTAGTCATGAACCTGACCCAGCGCGAATCACGAATCTGACCCAGCGACCAACCCTCCGATCTTTCAGCAGCAGAACTTCAACGCTGACGACGCCGAGGAGGAGAAGAAGGAGGACAAGATCGCCGCCTCGATCAACTCCTGGATGGAGAGGCGACGAGCGGTGAGTTATCGACGATGACGATGCCTTCAGCCATCTGAGTCCACCTATAAGATGACGTCATCCCTAACCAATCCTCTTTGCAGTAAACTCCTCGACTCCGACGCTGCACAGCCCCTCTCGTTGCCACCGCCATAACATTATTTAGCCCGATTTGTCCTTCCCTGCAGAATATATTCCGAAACGATATCCCCTTATAGGAACTACTAAGTTATAGCTTGCTACCAAACACAATGATGTTTGTACATATTTGAGAATTTATTCCGTCCTTTTTGTGCTCGGCTCAGAGTCCCATAGTAGTCTTCCCCCTTTTGAGCGATTGTCTGCCTCTCTCCATTCCCCATGCTCTCTCGCGCTGTCTAACAGACGAGTGAGTGAGTTGAATGGAGAGAGCCAGGTTGCTCATCCCCCTTCTTGCTTCTTCTTCGTTTTTATATATTTGATGATCACAGCATAAATAGTCGTATTCAGTCACCTTGTCTTCTATGCCGACACGAACACACGACAACTATACTACCGACACATGCAGTAGAACCATCAGAATGTCTGATGAGAGTCATTCACTCCTTTCCTTCGAACGTTTATCGCTCGACTTTTCAACTAGACAGACTTGAGAGCAACGGAAACTAACAGAGTCGTGGAGAATAATAATAATCGGAAATGAACTCGAAGTTGTCTCAGCAATAGAAGTAACAGAAATACGAACAGGACGAAAACCAGTGGGTATGTACAGCAAAGTGCAGGAAGTGTGGATTGTACCGGGAATAGGAGGAAGTGTAGAGGTGGTGTAGTGTGTGGCCTACGGTAGTGGTGTGGTGTGGTGCGGTGTGCTTCTTGGTGCTAGTGTGATATGGAGTGTGTGGGTGGGTTACTGTAGGCGTTCACGATCGGGGTGCGGTGCAGTGAAGAAGAGCAGAGTCAAGCTCTGGAGGCAAGGAACGGCACGGTGGGGACTACGGTAGTTATCAGGAAAGTGGGAGTAACAATGGGATACTGTAGAGTAAAATACGGTTAGTATGGCGTTCAGACGACGTAGAAACCAATGGAGGCTACTACTAAGCCATGGGGCAAGACTATGCGCGGTCAGGGGGAGTAAGAAGCAATGCAAATATGGCGAGATCAACAATAAAAGTAATAATAATGAGTAAATAGATGGCAAATAAATGACCTTGGTGCAGTAAATCACCAGACAGTGCACTTCTTCTCTGGGTTCAGCTTCGAGCCGAGTGGGCAACTGTAAAATATTATTGTTTTGACTTGTTTATTAGCAAGAAAAACAATAACAACAACAAGATCTCACCTGAACGCCTTGGCAAAGTCGGGGAAGTTGGAAAGCACTCCGATCACTCTGAAGATCTCGGGCGAGTGCTCGTCTTGCAGCACTTGTTGGATGGCGGCAGCGCGCGTTTTGTGCCCGCACCAGAACTGGAAAGAACGTTGATTCGTTATCCTTCACGGTTTCTGTACTGCAGTTTTCTCTTATTCGCTATATTTCACATTTTCTGTTCAGCGGATTCCTTTCTTACTGATTCTTCGTTTCGATATGTTTCACGAAGGCAATATGTTCGCATCGGCACACGTAATTTTGATTTTGATTCTGTTTTGAAAATATTCTCACATTAGCGTAGCTGAGGAAGAATACTTGGTCGTTGCTCAGATGCTGCAAGCCGGGCAGTCGCGGCTCTTCGTCGTCGGGCGAGTCGGTGATGTGCGCGCGATACGCCTGCACGTTTCCCATTTCTTACTCGAAATTGAGATTGAAAACATTGAAAATAACACTGAAAGCGAAGCTTTTTTTACAGGAATCTGCTGTTTTTGAAGCCATTGGATTGAGGTTAGTTCGAAGAGGAAGACAACGTACCCTGTACGCCTCCTTGACGCCTCCGTTGTCGGCGATGTTCTCGCCAAGGGTGAGCTTCCCGTTCACCTGCGAAGGGAAATCATTCAAATTGTTTCTTTAAATCGCTCCTTGGTAGGCAGAACCTTCAGTAAACACAACTAGTCTTGAATTTCAGTAGATAGTGCTCACTGACCTTCATATCCGTCTCGGGCACGGTATAGTTGTTGTACTGGCTGATGATGCATTGCTTGCGCGTCTCGAAGCCCTTCAATTATGAATTATTAAATTTAAATAATTAAATAATTAAAATTGCCTTGGCCGACCGCTCGTTCCACCAGTTGACGAGGTTTCCAGTTTTGTCGTATTGGGAACCTGCAATGTTTATTCAATGTTTATTGATTTTTTGCAGCATTGCAACAAGATGAAATCAAATTCGAAGTTCGCTCAAGACTTTGAGGACAGAGTGAAACATAACACAATTGTTTTCACCGTCCCCAAATTTTTCAGTAGAACAGATAGTCGCTTACCCTGATCATCAAATCCATGGGTGATCTCGTGTCCGATCACAGCGCCAATAGCGCCGTAGTTGATGGCCTGCAAGTACTTATTGATTAATTAATAATTAAGTTAACGATACCTTGGGGAATGATCCTGAGAAGAAGGGCGGCTGGAGTATACCGGCGGGGAAGGCTGCAATGAGAAATGATCACATTTTTATTGTTTTTTTCCGATTCGTGGTTAGATTTTCTTTTGGAATCTATGAATGTGAAAAAACTCACTGATGCTGTTCTGCTCAGTCGAGTAGAATGCATTGACGACAGCGGGCGAGGTGGAGAACTCCTCCTTGTCGAAAGGCAGTTTGAGCTTGTTGAACTCCTGAAATAGTTGTTTTCATGAAAAACAATAACAACAACAACAACAAACCTTGTCACTCGTGTACACGATCACCTTCTTCACCATGCCGAAGTATGTGTCTGTGAGGGCAATGTCGATCTGGAAAAATATGTTATTTCAGATATGTTTCATTCAATTTATGTGCATCGATTCGAATGGGATCGTCAATAACTTGTCTAGCTCGGAGAGAAATAAACTCACATTCTGGTACTTCTCGTCCAGCTTCGCCGGGTCGGTGATCAGTTCGGGATAGCCGATGAGCTGCACCATCGCGTTCGCCTGAATCAGGGAAGGTTACGGTAGGTTACGGTAATCGATGAATACTGTATCGATCGATTACGGTACCTTATCGATCGCGATCTGCTTCGTATCCGCGTCCATCCAGTCGTTTTCCATCACGAGCGAGGCGAAGGACGCACGGATGTTCGCGATCATCGCCTGGGTACGGTAATGTTGAGGTACGGTAGGCGATCGATGACTGATTTTTCAAAGTCGATCGATAACTGTAGGATTACGGTACCTGAGCCTCCTTCTTGTCGTTCTTGTCGAAGTGCTCGCCGACGTAGAGGGCACCGGCGGCAAGGGGGAAGAACGTCGAGGGAACCTGGGGAAAATTGTAATTGTTTTATTGTAGTGCCAGGACGAGAACCATCGTTTTCTCGACATCTTCATCAAATATGAATGTAGTGTGAAACGCATTTGAACGATGTGTCCCTATTATTCGTTCCGACGATAATTTCTTCCCACCTGCGTGCACTCCTTCCACCTCGGCGACTGCATCTGCTGCCCGGACATGACGCGATTCAGCTCCTGAGAGAAGGTTGCAGGTTGAATGGGTAAGGTGGTAAAGGTCACGCTTCTAAGGCGTCAAAATCTTGCCAGGGCATTTCACCCACGTTATTTTTCTCAACTTCTTATTTTAAGGTAATACCCAAGCCTCTTGCATTCTACACTGTGTTGAATGATAGAATAAACGAGAATAAGGAAAAGGTCGTCCTTGGAGCGTTGGGAAAGGATAAATACCACTCACATGTCGCACATCCTCATATCTGTCATCCAGATACTTGGTCATAGAGTGGACGAGACGCCAGAAGAGATAGTCGATGATGGTACGAGTGTCGGTGACGGAGAGAAGGGCCGAGAGCTGAGATACACTTTTTAATCAATAATCTTTTATTTTTAAACTTTTCCACCAACGCAACATGCACCATAGAAATGAAAATGGAATGAGTTATGCTTCACTCGCTTCACTTATCGCGTTGTGAACAAGTCAGACGATTATTTCTTTATTTTTCATGAAACAAAAAAATCCGAACCTTCTTCATGTACTCGACCTCCGTGACGATGATCTGTGTCTCATTGGAGAGGATATCGTGGACGGACGAGGGCGCGATCAGCTTGAAGTACCGCACCCAGTCCAGCTGCAACGGGTTACTGTAGTTCTATCGCTCGGTCGATGGGGCATCTTTCATATCAAGGTAAATGAATTTTACCTGCGGCACTAGCGTGTACAGATCGGCGATGCGCATCTTGTTGTACTGTCTAGTAGAATTGCGTCGATCGTCCTCGGGCGTGAGCATCTGCAAGTTGTTTTTGTTATTCAGTTGTTGTTGTTGTTGTTATTATTATTGTTGTTGTTTTGCTCTACTCACCTCGGCCATCTTCTTCTCGAAGGCCAACGTCTTCTGAATCGTCGCGTTCATCGCCGCCGTCCCGTTGAGCCCCGCGTCGCCGACGATCAGCATTGCCGTCTTAATTGGTTAATTAATTAATTAGTCGTTGTTGTTATTGTTGTTATTGTTGTTATTGTTTACCTTGTAGAAGAACTTCTCGAACGCAGCCATATGCGTGCCGAACATGGTGTTGTTCAGATAGTAGTCACGCGAGCCTCTTCCCAGCGAAAGAGAGCCCTGGTCCAGCTGAAAAAATGGGGCAGATTGGAAAAATGTTACGATTATGTTTCAAGAATGTTGCATAATCAAGTTGTAGTGTACGTGATCAATATAGCTCGAACGAATCCTCTAAACATCATTATTACAGCCAATCCGAAATCATGGGCGCTTGCGTGGGCGCATCAGATGTTTCGCTTATTGGCCTCAATTCGAAACACTGTCAACAGTCACGAGATCAGAAAATCATCCTTTGTTTTTGAGGCAATTGACGATAGTACTCGATGCAATGAAAGAAAGAATAAATCACCTGAATAATATTCCTCGTCGTATTCTTCGCATCAGCATACACGTACGTCCCGAAGAAGACCTCGTTCGCGTAGTCGTGTCTGAGATTATCTCACTACTTCACTGAATAAACCTGTTATTATGTATAATGACAGCCAACTGCACCACCATGGTAGCAAGATGACAAATGAATGATGCAATACGGTTGAGATCTGACCTCGCCTTGCCCAGGGTCGCCGTCAGATCCAGTCCCTCGGCCTTCCACGCGTCGCCCATCATCAGTGGCCAGCCACCCAGGGACTTGATGGCCTCGAGGACGGGACTGAACTTGTGATCATTTGAATTAAAAGCGCCAGGAGATCTGTTTACAAAAGCGCTGATAGATCAATCTCTCGTTCAGTTCATTTATGTTTCACGACATTACGAAATACGGCAATCGAGTTCTAATTGAATAGTCCTCAGTCAGGCGATGGTGAAATAATAATATATAAACGTACGTGGATCTGATCTGCTCCAACTCCGTGACATTCATGCAGATCTTGTACGCAGTCTTGGCCATGCGCACGGAACGAGACGGATGCGAGACGTCGGACTCGAGGGAGACTGAAGTCAAAAATACAGAATAACAAAACAACAACAACAACAACAAGAAGGTCGAACCTCTCAGCTGTTGTCGCACGATGTCTCTGACATAAGTGAAGGTGCCGTAGACTGCAGAGTCGTCGGGGATAGGGTGCGCGTAGTTCCATTGACCTGATAAGATATGTTTACGATCGCGGTTATGTTTCAAAAGATCGTCAAATAGACCAGTCAACTCCAAATTCGATATTGCGGTTGCTTTGAGGTGAAAACAAGTGAAGAAGACTAACCACAAGCGTACTCGAAGAAGTTCTCGCACGGGTCGGCCGAGGTGTTCATCGCGTCCATCTAAATATTATAAATTGCTTAATTAATTAACTAATTAATATCTCACCAGATAATTCGCCGCCCGCACACAGCCAGCCGTCGTGCACACTTTGGGCTCTGGCTTTGTCGTGGTGGTCGGCGGGGTCGTGGGAGGTTCGGTGACTGCCGGAGGGGCTGCAGTCGTGGATTCTGGAGCAGCAGTCGTCGACATGGCGGCGAGGGCGGCATTGGACGCGTTCGCTTCTGAAGATTTCATTTAAATTTTCGCTATTTCGTAAAATTTGGTCCAATTCGCAGATACCTCTGGGTCTCTGAGTCGTAATGTTGCGTCCTAGTTGTGGGGCGCATAAGGGAAGGAGGAGAAGGAGTAAGAGCATTTTCGTTCGTGAATGAATGACGGGACGGGCGCGGAACTATTACTTTGTACTCTATTTCTGTTTGCTCGAGTCTGTGTAGATACAATAATCCCGCTCAATTCTAATGAGAACTCGACTGGTAGCGGTTTTTCTGCACTGTTTCTGTTTGAGCATCCCATTGTTTTCAAGTGCTCAACTCTTGAGTTTATGCTACCTCTCTGATCTCTGCGTCTAACCAACATCATCTGACAGGAAGACCGTTTTTTGTGTCATATTTCTGTTTGAATAAGTGATTGTTTCCGAGAGCTTCTTCAGTTTATTCTGATCTCACAGTAACATCTTCAATTCTCGAATAACTTCACTGGAAATGATCTAGGCTCTTTTTGTGTTCGGTTTCTGTTTGCGAAGCCGCCGTACCTTATCCTTTCACTTGAACCCCTACTCTAGTCTTCGTTCCAAGTTGCAACCATGTGCAGGGAAGAACGTTGCTCACTTCGTTGCAGTTTATTCTAATCCTCCCTTCTGACTCTGTCAAAGAATCGCAGTCGAAGTGTAAACTGTTGACGTGCAAAAGTAGGAAGTAGCGACGGATTTGCGAATGGAGTACTATCAACACTGCGGGGTACTCTCTACATATTTTGATTCCATGAGTCAGTCGCTCATGAATATAAGAGGCCGTTTGCCTAAGAGTCGAGCAAATCCGACGGGATCTGGCACAGCTCAAAATGGTCGATTCTCTGAAACTCCGGGTTTTGGGGTTCTCGAGGGTGCTGATGACGATGGACAGACCCATTTTTCATATTGAGCCTCTGTTGGCTCCAGATGACGTCACGTCGAAAACGGTTTTTGTGTAATTTCTCAGTCCACGATGTCGTTAAAATTAAGTGAAAATGTTTCCCGGGGTAGAATTTGATGCTGATCACGCCTGTCAAATTCATTTTTCATAATTTTGCATAATGATTTTGAAAAGGTGATTTTTTCGCTGAGTGGAATGTACCCGGGGAGACTAGGATAGATCGGACCGGAATGATGTAAGGATTCCAAATATGTATTGCACTAACATTAAAAACATGCCCGAAAGGTTTTACGCAAAAGATAGCGCAACCTTCTTGTAAGTAAATTCCGCCATACTCCCCTTGTTTACCCACCTATGATCGATCGCGTGTCTATCCCCTCTGGCATGTTTACGTGAGGCGAGGGAACAGGGGGAATCGAGAGAGCGCAGACACACGAGAGGCAGAGGAGAGACGAGACTCGCGGTAGATCAAAGAGGAGTAAACATGGGGAAAGATGGCGGAATTTACTTACAAGAAGGTTACGCTATCATTTGCGTAAAACCTTTCGGGCATGTTTTTAATGTTAGTGCAATACATATTTGGAATCCTTACATCATTCCGGTCCGATCTATCTTAGTCTCCCCGGGTACATTCCACTCAGCGAAAAAATCACTTTTTAAAAATTATTATGCAAAATTATGAAAAACGAATTAAACAGGCGTGATCAGCATCAAATTCTACCCCGGGAATCATTTTCGCTTAATTTTAGTGAAATCGTGGAAGGAGAAATTTCACAAAAACTGATTTCGACGTGACGTCGTCTGGAGCCAACGAAGGCTCAATATGGAAAATGAGTATGCCTATCGTAATGAGTACCCTCGAGAACCCCAAAAACCGGAGTTTCAGAGAATCGACCTTTTTGGACTGTGCCAGCCTTTGTTCGACTCTTAGGCGAACGGCCTCATAACTAGCACTACTGCAACTGTACGGCGATACATCTTTTGGTGAGTCACCTGCGGCTGTCTGCACTACTTCCAAATCCGGTCTTTTCATGTAGAAAAATCTGGTTAGTCACCTGCGGCGAACTGCGCCATAAGCACGACGATGACGATGCCGCAGAGAAGGAGGATGAGAATGACGATGAGGAGGAACTTCTCGAGGAACGAGCGGATCCGCCACCATTGAGAGATGCCCTGGAGTGAGAAGATTTGAACGTAAGATGACTAATTAAGCAGTCCCTTTTTGTTTGTTTTTACTCTTCATTGTGGAACATTATCAAAATTTTCCAACAAGTCTGACTCATTTATCGTTTGTGAAACACAACAGTGCATTATATTTTGAGCGCATTATTTTTCTATGTAACGAATGAAGCACAATTTTTACACCATGAGAGCATAGTGAATCTGAGCGAGAAAGAATCAGAACTCAAATCCACCTTGGACTGCAGGGGTTCAGGCATGGAAAAGGAGGCGAGGAGATCAATCTTGGATCGAGGAGGAATGGTAGCCAATCTATCCTCTCTCACTACAGAAGAAGGGGTGAAAAGGCAGGGATGGCCACTTTTCCTCGCTCCTTCCTCCTCCCTATCTCGAAAATATCGTGATCACTACTGAATACTGCATGAATCGGGCGGCCAAACGGGAAAAGGGGGAAAAGGGGGGAGAAGATTAAAGGGAGGTCGGGGAACGAACGGGGATTATGCTTCTTTTGTATGATCTGGCACCATCAGAATCGTTTCATGATGACGGAACGTAACGCACCACTTTATCCTTTCCCGTTCCCGGAAACATTTTCAAGAAGAATGGACTTGGGTTACTTAGTTTCTCATTGTTGGTAGCTCCAACACGCTTTGATTGTTGTCGCAATTTTGCTTTTACGTTTGCCTTTTCTTCTGTTTCCAGGGCTATGTGCTCAAGATGATTGCAGCTATGGGAAAATTATGAATAAGGGACGCTTGCAATAGAAACATTAACAATGAACCCACCCTCGTCAAGCAGCAGCTCTCAAGCATGGCCGCTGATAGCGTGATCAGTCTCGAGCAGGCCCGAGGCGACCCCATTATCAACTATCGTACTTCTCTCCCATTACCGAACGAATGAACATTATTTACATTATTTACATTTTTTACACTCAGCGAATTCGCAATGAAAAATTGTTTTTATTGTTTCATATTTTTTGTCCACCCTTGATTCCGGAAATCGCCCGGAACATGCACGGTGAAATATTGCTAGAAATAGGTTAAAACTGAGAGCTGTGAAATGCGAA
>LS561837.1:350298-379388 GCA_900490775.1 Pristionchus maxplancki
AGTCTCCCTATATTCAAGTTTGAATCGCGCGCGCTTTGCCTGGTTCAGTCCCGAACCACAGCCGTGTTTCCGTACCGTTTCTGCGTTGATTATTGATTTTCTTACTTATTTAATATGCGAGCATTACTAATTCGACCATGCTCTATCCAATGAAATAATAAAATAATAGGTGGAAATCGTCCATGTTGGGTAACTTTAAACTGCGCAATGTGTTTCACAAAGCTCTGAAAGTTGCTCGTTTCAATTTGTCCTTCGCTATAAATACAAAAGGCAAATAAATAAATAAATAGAAATCCAACCTGTTTGACGTACTCGCACTTCATACTGTACTGCGTCCACCTAAGAGCGTCTCCCTGAGAGATCAAATATCAGCGAACAAAGATTGAAAATGAAATACACAATAATTGAATCGCATTTTTTTAGTTCCGGCTTTTGTGGTTTCATGCTATCGCGACTGTCTGTTTTAGCATGAAAAAATAGTACCTGCGCTCCATTGAAGTACGTCGTTCCGTACAACTCGGCATCCGTGTAGCCTTGCGACCTGTAATCGATTTCAGTCAAGATCTCTTGCGTAATCCCCGATATTTCGCGGATGATCTAAGAACAGGCTCCGTGATCCGGCTCTCGCTCTTGTCCTATTGCCTAATCGGACTATTGAGCAAGAGGAGAGGCAAAGTGTCATTTCGCCGCTCGTATTGAGCTTTTCTGTGTGAAGCTAAGCTGTTTCATCGGAACAACCCTAGTTTACACTGTTCGCGTGAGAAAAAGCACGCGTTCGCACAAGGGCAATACTTTCTCGGTAACGGTACAAGATCAATTGAAAACCGAAACTCACTTGAAGTGCTCAGCGGATCGCTTCATTATCTGTCCTGCCGTATCAGAGACGCCATGGACAAAGACGACAGGATGATGTCTGATGACGTCATCGTCGTTGACCTTGCCTCCAAATGCGCCTTTAGCGCCGAGGTCTTTCCTGGAGGCATTGATCTTTGATCTTTGGAACAAATAACAATGCTTACCTCTCCAACTGTTCTTTGATGCCGAAATTATAGTAGGTTTCCAGCCATCGAACGAAGTGGTAGGAGAAATCGGCGCTTGCGAGGGACACGGAGAACAGGAGAAGAGCGAGTGATAACCGCATCTGTAAATGGGCAATATTCGATCTGGAGAGTAGGCATGGCTTGACGAGAAATGTATTCATTTTGCACGCTATCTAGCCTCTCTCTGACCGGTGAGAGAGAACGGGAAATGAATAGATGATTATTGCGAAGCCAATTCTACTGGAGAGTGCACGTCATAAGTGCAGGTCTTGCGACTAAGTCCATGATAATACAGTGCAGCTCCATTCACATGCAGATACAGAAGAAAAAATTGAAAGGCGACCGATTCTATCGGACAGTTCGACACATGACTCAAGTGGCAACGCCAAAACATTGGGAACCGATCTTCGATATCGAACCGATCATTCATCGATAGGAAAATAAATCAAACTAATCTGAGAACTTGTGAGCAAATATTTTGAATTCTCCAGTGAAAAAACAGTGAAAATGGCACTAAGACGCGATAAAGATGAGTCACAAGGTACCCTCTCAATGGCAAGCTAAAGAAACGTGGGAAGTAACCTGCCGATCGGCAAGCTCAACCCGCTCTGCCCTACCTTCCCCCCACTTTCACTACTTGCCTTTCTCGGATCATTCTCATACCTGCACTCTCTCGCATTCGCCTCTCTCTTCCCATGACTCTCTCACTTTCCCATGCTCTATCGCTTCTCTAACCGACGAGATAGCACTGCGAAATGAGAGAGTCGGCTTGTTCCTTTCCCCATTGCGCGCCTGCAACAAGTTTGGAGTGTCTCAGCGCCCCGAGGAAAAGCCCCGGATCTCTCAATTTAGAGCGTTCCTTCTGGTTTCATGGGTGAAAAGCAGTTAGAGTTCAGAGAAACCAACTTTCAAAGGGAACCATAATTGACAGAAATTTTCATCACAAATCAATAGACTTTATGCACGATTATTATCGATTATTTACACGAGAGTAGATAATTCCGAGGCTAGCTCAACATATTCGTTCCTCAATTCTTCGCATTCTCTTTGTTCTCCTCGGCCATTCTCCTCAATCGGGCAACAGTCGTCGCTAGCTCGGCTACCTGGAAACAATGATTATTTAATATTTAATAAACCTAAATCATTGTTGAAATCCCACTCCTGAATCGCATGTTCAAATAGTGAAGCATATTCGACAGTTGGACAAATTCGAAAATGTCTTGCCTTTCCGTAGAACTGAATAGGGTCGAATGCATCACTCGCGTTCTTGGATACAAGAGGACTTGCAGGAGTTGTTGAAGGCTCGCGGGGTTCGAGCTGAAACAGCTTTTTCCAGTTTGATTCAGAGCAACTTCTATTTACCTGCACTCCAGCCTCTCCTTCCCTCTCTCCCCTCTCTTCCTCCTTCTCCTCCCCTCCCTCATTTGATCGTCGGTGTCGGAACGATGAGGAATCTGTAGTTGGAAGGTCAAAACAGAGTATGATCTCTTCATTTCACGCACTCTCTCGCCTCACTATCGGCTAGAGACTATGTGAAATGGAGAGACGTATAGATCTGTTTAGGAATTTGCAGTGAGAATGTTTTCATTGCTATTCTACTGATAGTGAGTGATACTGGAGTAGTCAAGTAAGCAAGAGGTACACGGGAGTTATGTGTGGTTGTGTCAATCTGATGGGACTTGTTATTTAGACCCCGTGAGCACAGAATTTGCGCTGTTGATAACATCAATCGTTCGCTAGTCTCATTCTATGACGAGAAACGAATCGAAAAATTATCGATGTTCATCCTGCCTATCCGCTGGTTCATTACTGAATACTGATAGAACTGACACACGACGAATAAAAAATGAATAGCTCACCACTATTGAGCTTGTTCAAGTCAAATTGCGAGAAGAGGTCGTTGGGCAGCGTCGGCTTCGCAGGGAACGGAGCAGAGGTCGGGATCTGAGGATCAATCGATATTCGGTGAGGGTTACTGTACTGACATTCCGCTTGGGATCCAGTTCTACGATTGAGACCCCGTTCGCGATTACCACACTTGAGACGAGGTTTCGCTTCTTTCTCTGATGAGAATGAGTGCGGAATATATAAATTTATTTTGCAGGTTCAACTGTTTCTTATGTAAATCGGGACGAAATCAGAATATTTTTTCTAGGGATTTGTTCGAGAAAAAAAATTTTTCACTGCTTCTACGTTTCCTACGACGCACCATTCCTTCTCCTCTCGTACTCCGATTCAGCCTAACAAAGGAGACCCCGTTTATGCCCGTGATGCTCGGAATGACTGTGCGACGGGGCCTCTGATGTGCGGGATCACGGTGGTACTGTACCTACTCTACGGTACAGTACGGTACTATTTGGCAGATACTGACCGCTATTCTTTCGGCCCTGGTCAGCCTATGAAAAGTGACCCCGTTCATGATCGTCACACTTGGAATCACGGTTCGCTTCACTCTCTGATGGGAAGTAGTGAGGTTTTGGAATTGATAGCATCATTACGGCACAACAAATCAGACAGGCTTCTGTACCGATCACACATTTCTCGGTTCGATTAAGCCTATCACCATATATCCCATTTCACCCCGAGATTCTAAGAACGAGAATGCGCCGATTTCTTTGACAATGAGGTGCACAATAATTGATGCTTCTACAGTGCCTTCAGCGTTCACAACTACCTTTCCAATGTGAGTCGAGCCCAGAAAAGTAAATAAAGAGCAAACTCACGTTGAAGGTCTGCTGCGGCACGCCGCACTCGAGGCAGAGACGGAGGGAGGTGCAGATCTAAAAACACAATTTCTGATATTTTTAGCCATTGTTTATTTTTGTACTCGGCATCCGCCATAAATTAATCAATCACCGCTCTACTTGCACTTCTAGTAACAGTGAAACGTATTCGTTTCGGCATCAAGATAGTAAAGAAAGAATCACCTCGGGTCTCGGTTCGAGCTTCTTCAGCTGATCGTAGACTCCTCCAAGGATCGTGTCGGCGATATTGACACAGATCGCCTGCAGCGTCGGTTCCGGGATGAACGTCCGACAGAGGTTGTCGAGTTCCTGAATATATTTTTTATCGAAAGTCGTCGAAAGATCGATTATTCATCACTGCTCTCATTGCATTTCATATTATTGTGAAACATAACCGAATCGAAGAACAAATCAAAGAAATCGCTCACTTTCTTGAACGGTTCGTTCTCGATCACGTTGTCAAGCGTGGTGATGATATCCTTGCAGCGATTGCAGAGGAACTGGAAGACGTCCTCTGCAATTAATTATTAACTATCAAATTATTTAATTAATTAAAATGTTAATAAACCTCACCGACGAATCCGAAAATGCCCTCGGCCTGCGCGGCGGCTGGTTGCGCGAGAAGAAGCGAGGTGAATAAAAGGGCGACCAACTTCATCTTCAATTACCGTAACCAATCAATAAAGTACTGTATCCAGTGACCTACCGTATCGCTTCGCTGATGAGAATCGAACCGACGGTTGTAGGGCGGGTCGTCCTCTTATATTTGGCTAGATGATAGCAATAAACAGAAGAGGAGTAGGGCAGAGGGCGTATTTTGACGGTCTGGCGACAGGCACACACCATTTTCGCCACAGATTGCTGTCTCGATTTCGCATGACTTCTCGGAGGTGAGAGAGAGCGAGATAGTATGTGGAATGAAGAGAGTTATTGCACAATGAGAACACTTTCTAGATTCTTCAGGAAATGACAGTTAATTTATGAAAGACACTAGCAAAGGAAAGGCAGAGACGTTCAGAACGAAATTTAAATCATTCGATAAATCACGTATTTCTAATAAATTCCAACACGTTGCTGCACACATTCTGTTGTTCTGAACTCGGAATGGCCTTGCAATCAGCTGTCTGCCCATCTATAGTTCACTAATTGAGTGGAAATATTTACTTTTAAATAGGTTTCACTGCAAGTCGAAATGCAATGGAATTCTTTCTGCAGCGATTCTGCAAACATTTCACTGCAAACTACCTACATCTCGATCACGCCGTGGTTTCTTCCAGTTCGATCACAATACACTCCTCTTCAAACGACAGAACTCTGACTCTGCCGTGAGATTCTCGATGACACTGTTATTTTCCTCCCTTCTAACCCCTCAGAGGAGTTAATCTGATAAGATTGTCGACCTCCTGAGGAATCATCACAATGAGATTATTCGAGTCAGCGCCCGTATGAGTGAGCACAGCTGCCCAAACAGAGAACATTCCGGAAAACAGTTGGATAGTTAGTTTATTGACGGCTAAACGGTCCAGTAACGGGATAACAAACGGAAGTAAATCACAGACAATATTGGGATACTCGTTATAAATAGCACTGATGAATCGATAGTCTAGAACTCGGTCTTGACTGCGTGGTCTTGGGTGGATACGTCGATCCAGCCATCTCCGATTGTCACTCCGGCAAAGGAAGAACCAGCCATGGCGATGGCTACTGACACCTTCCATTCGCCCTGAAAAATTTTTTTTTGTTTTTTTATTTTTTTTTGTTTTTTCCAGTTTTTTGTCAATAAATGAACGAAAAACTATGGGATTTAGTCCAGAAACGTAAATGAGAAATACGCGACTCTAAAACCAACCTCAATGTACGGGTTGTCCTGTCTGATCATGGGCTTCATGTCGCCCCAGTTGCCAGGGAGGTCCCTGCAGAGATCAAAGATCAATCACTGTTTTCGAAAAGATTCCAAGCATTTAGATCAAAATGACATCATTGGCAAAGTGTGGAATGGCGTACATGATATCGGTGACTCCTTCTCGCTGGAATTGTTTGAAGGCGGCAGGAGAGGCGAGCGAGAAGAGGTCCACCTTGCTGGAATTGCCATGTTTTGCACTTGCTCTCTCAATTTCGCACGCTCTGTCGTTGGTAGTGAACAAGGAATCGCACTCTTGTTTCGTTCATATTTTTTTATTGTTGTGGTTGATTGTCCGAGGACAGTGCGAAAACAACGACCTAGTGGGGTTCTGCAGATAACAAGTACCTCGAACGGTTCAATCGGGAATTTCATTGCCTCGAAAACGTAAATATCAGAAATAACTAACCACAACTCGTCTCCGACGAACGCGTTGTTGCTCACTCCGTTCTTGCAGACCTGTCAATTATTTTATTACTAAAGACATTCCGGATATCACCAATCCAATTTTGAGATTAGTTTCGAATATGAAAATAAACTAACCACTCCGATGAACATCGAGTTTTTCTCCAGATTGAAGTGAAGATGAGCGGCGCCCACGATCGAACCGCCCTTCTTCACGCGGATCTTGCCTGAACGGATGATTTCCTCAATATTTATTGAACTTTGGGTGACGGTATTTCTAAATTTGAACCAAGCTTGCTTTGGCCCTATGAAATAAAGTCGAAGTATTACGAATCCTGGCCAGTAGGCCATGCAC
Organism: Pristionchus maxplancki; assembly: GCA_900490775.1. NCBI lineage: Eukaryota > Metazoa > Nematoda > Chromadorea > Rhabditida > Neodiplogasteridae > Pristionchus > Pristionchus maxplancki. The sequence continues at coordinate 356,743 of LS561837.1, forward strand.
ATCATGCTATTTCTATTGCATAGCTAATGGAAGGAGAACCACATCAAAGCAGTGACCTTTTCCCGATTATTCAAAATCGCTGCGGAATTGTGTGGTGCTCTCGTTTTTCACGTAAGCTAGCTCAGTTCTTTTTTCACCCCGCATAGCTAATATTGTCAAATGCCTATGCGTGGCGTAATCAGAACCACCGCAATCAGTTATTTTTCCCACGATAGTTCAACATTTGTATATTAGTCGCAATTTTCACGTAAGTTAGTCATTTCCTTGTTCAACAAACACACGTCATCGTTGCTATGTTTAGCTTAGCCGCAGCTGTAGTAAGAAAAGGACATCAGAAATCAAGTGCGCTAACAAATATTAATCTAAACAGAGCACTCACCAGACATGAACTTGTAATATCCTGGCAGCACCACTTTGCCCTTTCCTCCACTCGTGCACGACGGCCGCTTCAGACTGTCGTACGTCAACATGACGAAGTCCTCGAAGACGATGTCCTTCTGACCTGGAATCTGCTCTTTGATCTTTGATCTTTTGGTGGATTCCGTAGTCAGAAAATGCCGTTTCGTCTAGATTTGTGGCTTCCCAGCGAACTTCGTAATGCATAGCCAAAGTCCACGGGATTGAGCCAGACTTCCTGGTACAAACTGAGGAAAATCCCGGGATCTTGTGAACAAGATCTTTGACATTCTAGTGTGATAAGGAAAGAACCACTCGTTTGTTTTCGAAAATGCACACGCGATGGTTCACCGTGTGAAATAACAATGGAAATAGGAGTGTTGCGCATCGCGTATTCTGATACGGGGGAATCACTAATGACTGTACTCATCCCAGAGTTCAAAAGATGAGAAAGTAGATGAATGCTAAAATAGGAAGAATGAAAGCTCACCCTTGAACATGTCGTGCATTTTCAGCGTATTGTGAACGCCATCCACGCATTTCGACGAGGCGGAGGCGAGAGTGGCCAGGGCAAGAGAGAGGAGTAACAGCATCCTGACCTGTTATGCATGCATTATTTTGATCAAAACACACAAAAACACGGAAAACATGTTCAAACCGGCGGTTTGGGCACGAAAAGGCGGATTATGTACTCTAGTATTGTGGGGGGTAAACGAGAAAAGAGGGACGCGCGCTCAGGATCGATTGAACACTACAGCGTAAACAACCAGTAAAGTGAACGCGCTTGGGGCTCCGATCTTCCCCTCTCCAGTTTATGTGATCTCTATCGCGTTCGAACCACTGCTCCGGACCAGGGCAAAGACGCGGAACTGCGAGGATGAGCGTATGTTTAGACGCGGCTGTCAAACTGCAATCCTCGGTCTAACGATAAGCAAGCGCCTGCCAATAACCCCGAGGAAAAAGTAGACACGTATGATAGTAGAGAACGGGCTGAGTCAGCTTCACGCAAGGATGACACCATTTCCATTCGCTACAAATGGAGGAAAAGGGGAAGGAAAAATGAGTGCATGCGGAAAAGTGAGAGCGCAAAGGTCAGTGTCTTGACCCGAATTTCTCCCCTTAGCATAGCTTAGGGTGATAGGGAAAACACGGGGTGCGAGTAGGAAAACAAGGGTTTATCTACACACGATCTGTTTCGCACAGGAAAGGAATTTCGAAAATCCAATTACACACCATGATGCCCGTTGCGATTGTGCAATTTCATGTGCTTCCTCTATCCTCCTTTGTCCTTTCTTCTACCAAGTCAAGAACCTTACACATCAGCTTCACTTCAACTAGAGATTCTGCACAGATGTGGACTAATCTCTGTGGAGTTGAAAGGAGTTGGAAGCGTTTACGCGTAGTTGAAACAATGGGCCTCGTGGCAATCTCTTCCTACTACAACTATGACTTCTATTATAGTTTTCGTCATCTTTAGACGTCGTCATCGATGTGAAGAACGAAATATTGAGCCATTTTCAACGTTTATTTATCAACCATCTCCTCGTTCAGACATTCATCAAATAGTGGGGGAAAGGAAAGGGGAAGAAGTGCTAAATAGGATGATCTTTGATCTCCATCCAGTCTCTGCTCAGTACATTGCGTTCCTCTCGCGCAGAAGGGCTCGATAGCGAGCGAGCAGCGCCTTGCCCTGTAATATTATTGTTATTGTTATTATTATTATTAAAAATGATGTCATCTCAGACCAGGAACTCCTACCACCTTCAAGCTATAATCACAGAAAGACGTCAACTACTACCACGCATCGTTCCTCCTCCACTAGAATTATGCGGCGCATTCGTAGATTGATACTTGGCAAATATCGAAAAGATCAAAGATCAAACCTCGATAGACATCGATCGCTTGCCGAGTCCGATGCCGCCCAGAGTGTCGATGGCCGAGATGTCCCCGAAGCCCATCATGTCGTCCTGTAGTGCAAAAATTATTCGTTTTCAAAGAAAATTAGAGTTGGGTCAGACGCTGGGTCAGTTTGCTTACTGTAATGCAAAATTGTCTGGATTTTCGAAAAAATTAGAGTTGGGTCAGACGGTGGGTCAGAGCACTGACCCTTTTGACCTCCTGGCCGTTCATCGCGAGCGCGCAGGCGATCAGGGCCAGCAGTAGGAGCACGAACCGCATCATTTTATTACCTTTAAATATCAAAATAAATACAAAATAAAGGCTAAATTAGACAAAACATGAGCGAAATGAGGAAAAACGACTGAGGAGAACGCAAAATGGGGGTTGAGGCGGGCCCAAATTGAGATTGGATGGACGAATTCGATTCGGGTACCCTTTCGAAACCGAAATGGCGAACGGAGGGGATTAAAGGAGCCCACGCGAATTGCAGTCATTTGTCTATTCGCGTTTCCGGGTTAGTGCTTCAGAAAAAAACGGATGCACACGCCTACGATTCAGAATGATTCGTGCTGGTTAGTTCTTCTCTAGTAACTGATGCCTACGCTTAGACACTGATGAATCGAGCTATTTGGATGTTGAAGCCAACTAAATGCGACTCATCAGCGCTATTATCTGCGGTGTAGCGCGTCAGAGTGAATAGCGTCAAGATTGGTAAATTAGCGAGAGCATTGGCTACAGTGTGGAAACCCAGCTATAAACGCTACCCTACTGAAGACTGCTTCCTATCGTCTTCCCCACTCAGAAAGTGGGCGGAGTCCCTTCCGACTTCCCCTTTTCTCGATTCTCCGATCAGAATCGCTTCAAGAGCTCTGAAAAGCGAGAGAGAGAGTTCTCACGCCCATTTTCCTTATTTCGACGTCTTTTCATGAAGAAGCGAGGGCGATGAATGACTGAATTCTCGGCGGTGGGAAAGGGGGAGGATTCAGAGGAAGGGAGGAGGCGAAATTAGCCCCCGCTTGAGTCTCGCAAGCAAGAAATATTATGGGTAGAATCTGGACATCTCATCGCAAGACGCCTAGAAAGAAGCCTTGTGGAGACAAAACATATATCTGTGAACACAGTGTGAAGCATTGAATTATGATTCTACATGATAGATAAAAATCTGATTAGATCGCTGAAGCCTTGCATGGCGAACTCGGTAGTCAGATTGCGCTGATGAATTGAGAGAACAAGATGATGAAGAAATGGTGATCTATGGATTCTGCTTTTCATCATTGAGACCAGAGAAACGGGCATCCATATCAACCCAAAGTGTGACTCCCTTGTGATCTAGGGAGTGACTTTGAGACTTCTGATGTGATTTCTAAGAGTCTCGACACAAATTAGTGAATTTCAGCTGTGTTTTGAAGTTTCTACCCCCGCCCATCACGTGGTTTTTCGAAAACACTCGACGTGATCTTCAGATGTTTGGCCTGATCGTTGTGATTCGGCAAGCTACCGGATTAATCTGTTAATCTTTTATTGCAATCGTTCTCAACAAATCTTCGGGCATCTTCAAAAACGATATAAATTATCGTGTATTATACAAACAGAAAGAGAGTAATCATAGAGAATCGAGATTGAGTTGGGAGGACTAGTTTCTACAATTGTGGTGGAAAATACGACGAAAACTGTACATGGCAAACAGAGGAAACGGAGGAGAGTCGATTGTTCAATTATGTATGCGCTTTTCGTAAATATATAATATATAAATACATATCTTAGCTATTACACTTTTGCCCTCGCGCATCCTATCGAAAAGAATCGAATCAGTTCGCGATAGAATCGTCGGTGACTGGGGGGTGATTGCAACTGTTTTTCAATGGTGGAAAGAACTTGACGGGGGAGGGAGGGGATTACGGTAGGTAGGTCAACGGGAGAGAGAGGATAATTCAATGGGGGAGCCCGTGGGAATACGGTAGGACTAAGAGAAATGGAGGCGGGGGGAACGCTTGAAAGATTCTTACGGAGAGGATGAAGAAATGACGAGACGAGAGGGGAAAACAAGTTACATCGTTTAGAAGAATCGTACGGGGAGATGCGCTTGAAAGAAGTTACGGGAGGCCGAAGGGTGGTGTGCTGCGGTGTGTGTGTGCTGTCATACGGTAGGTACACGACGGAGCTGCGATGAGCAGTGAAAGGTTGCGGTGGGATCAACGGAAAACAACAGAAAGACGGGCGTGCACTCTCTTGGTGTGTTCGAGGGGAGGTGGTGTGGTGAGTCTTTGATACGGTATCGGTCTCTTCGAGAGAGCGGCGGGAACGGCTTATTGCAGAATGTGTGGATTGAAAGGAAGGGGGATAGCTGTGCGAAATCTCTGATGGCTCAGTGGAGCAGCTAGGTGCCTTTTAGGCGAAACAAGAGACTGGAAGAGGGGGGAGCAGCCGTGGGACACCTTACACAAGGTGAGAAACATGTAAACGTAGAATCGGGCACAAGTCATGGGGGCGGCGGTGAAAGGGGCGAAGGGAAATAACTTAGGGAGAGGGGAGTAAAGCTGTCGGGGGTTTTGGATCTGCAGCAGCTGCAGCAGCTCTACGCCTGGCTGGTGGGCAGCGGCGTGTAGGAGGGATGGACGAGTGGTCGGAGAGTCGGCACTCGGAGGTTTTGCAGCCGACGAAGGTCGGGGTGGCTGCAGCTGCAAGAGGGAATTGTAAAATAGATTCAGTCCGAACGATACTTCTCACTTAAACCCTGCCTTATTCAACAGGAACCTAACAAAATTGCGAAGAATTGACATTTTTCGAATTTTGTTTGCGAAATGGATAGAAATACGTTTCATTCTTTCTATGAAGCCTACAGATCATCAGGAACAGTAATGCTCCGAGTAGCGTTAGAATGAAATAATTAAGCACCTGCAAGCCTTGGCGCACTCGTGACACGGCCGCTTCTCGAACATCTCCGTCTCATGGGGGAACCTGGGAAAGATCAAAGATCAATTCGATGCCATTGTTGTTTTTTTACTCTACTACTGGCTTCACAGATTTCGTAGTTATTCATCCCTTTTGCACCAGTGTTCAGAATCAGCCATGACGTCATCTGATCGTAAGATCTGGAGGTAGTAGTAAACTAACCAGTGCTTGATGCAGTAGACGATGAGGTAGGCCAGACCGACGTACGCGGCGGTGATGATGCAGAGCACGACGAGGTATCTGAAGTATTGATTGTTGAGAAATGAACTGATTTTGATCAGAGTGATACTCTAGTCATTGCCGTGTATGCTCAAGGCACATTTTCATTAGAGATAGCAAAGGCCAATGCACAGACCGGAGGTCTAGAGGGAGTTTAGCGATGATAAATCAAGTTATCCAATTTCTGATTGAGTCTCGCATCAGCAGGTGCTGTCTTGTCTCGACTACATTTGAATTAGTTTCTGAACCAATCTTGGTCGTCACGCTCATTAATGCTTGCAGAATTACCAGAAGATGTATTATTTGTGAAACACAATTGAAATTATGCAAGAGAGGGAAAATCAAAGACCAAAGATCAAAGATCAAAGATCAATCCACTCACTCAAGCAGGACGACGGGGAAGATGGCGCGCTCGATGAGAGCGGAGCAGAGGGGAACGTTCTCTCTGTAACAAAAACAATGATTTGACACGTTTTTTGCTGTCCACGTCTCATTAAATTTGGAGACTTTTCACGTATGAATGCATTACAAAATGTTGCAATTTCAAGATGAACAAAAAGCAAATTTACCTCATGGTAACGGAGCAGTGGAGGGTGTTCATCATGTGGGAGGGATTCGCCTGCTTGGAAGCCTGCACGAGCGCGTCGTCTGCAATTATTACTAATTAATTATAAAATTAATTCATTTGAACCTCAATTGTTGCTACCGTAACCTGTACGATACAGTAAGACTACCGTAATCTACCGTACCCGAGTGTCTAATGATCGCTCCGACGAGCATGCTCCTCGCGTACAGCAGCACGGGCAGCGTCATGAAGAGGAACGCGTCGATCACGCGCATCTGAAGGTCGAAAATCAGTTGACGATTCATTCTACCGTACCCCACACAACTATCCGATACGGTACTTTAACTACAGAATCCCAGAGGCTACCGTATTCCATACAACCATTAGGTGGGGTAGAGTGTTCAAATACAGTACCCACTGACTACCGTACTCACCATGACTAGTAGATACGGCTTGTAGGCCTCCTCTCTGATGAGGAGGAGGAAGAAGCAGGCGGACGATAGGCACGCACACATCGCCGACACCGACATCCACAGGTTCTTCTTGTACTGCAACAACTCGATTACCGTAACCCGGAGTTCCATTGGGTCAGACTCGTAATTTGATAGAGTCCGGTAGGTAAGGAACTAAGTTCGGTGGGTCAGACTCACGTCAACAAGGAGATCAAGGAGGAAGGTCGCTCGGTAGATCTCTCTCGCTTCCGGTGATCGCGTGTGCGCCAGCTCGATGAACATCTCCATCTCTCTGGAATGATTTTATTTTTATTTTTGATCTTTGATCACAGGACCGGAAAATTCATTGATTGCTTCTCAATTTCTTCGTTGAAAAGAATGCTGTGAAACACATCCAATCCCGACTTTTTTAAATGGAGTTGTTACTTCAATTTCTGCGATGCATACCTGAAAACGTTGAGGAAATCTCGGGCATAGAAGACGTGGATCAACGCGATGACGAAGAGGACGATCAACTTGAAGAATTGAGCGAGGATCGACTGAAAAATTTTTTTGATCTTTGATCTTTGATTAGCTACAAAAGCAGTGATTTTTCCAAAAGAATTCACGAAATAATCAGTTTCACCAAGGGATTCTTGGTTTTAAAACCTCCATGAAGCATAACTCATTGTGAAAGAGGGATGAATTGTAGTACGTTTGTAGTTTTAATTCCCTATTCCTCACCTGATTAACGATAATCTGTCTCATTCTCTTGTGCAGCGGCATCGTCTGCGTCTCCACTTCAACGGTGGAGACTGGCTGCAGGGCGGTGGTTGCTGCATGGGCTGCAGCTGCAGACTCCTTCACCGGATCGGCCGCGCCCGCGCCCACCGACCACCACCGCAGCAACGACGGCATACTGTAAGTGTACGGTAATGTGCGGTAGGTCACAAACAAAGGCCGGCGAAACGCGCGAAAACACTAGTAGTAGTGGCAGTGGAGGAATTGGAACGGGAGAGAGGGGAAGGAGGGGAACGCGAAATGGGAGCGAGAGGAGAGAGGAGAAGGATTTTAGTTCAAGGCTATGGGGTCAGGCCGATTGGGCAGTAGAAAAGAGAGAGGAGAGTAGGGGGACGGGATAGATCCAATGGATTTCAGGGGCAATCGAGCAATCGACTCTCTCCATTTTACCTAGTCTCTAGGAGGTCAGAGAAAGAGAGAGAGCAGGGCGGTTGGAGAGGGGCAGAGGGGTCAGGCAAAGGCGGAGGTGATCAAGGGGAATGAGTGAATTGAGAGGAGGAGAGAAATGGCCGGTAACCATGGACACTGTAAAATCGTGCAAGGCACGGTGAAATAACGACGAAAACAGCGAGACCGTTCCGCTCAATTGAGCGAGAATTTACGATTTTTTAAACCAATGACACCGAGCAGAACCAACGTCGGAAGCCCGACAGACGCTTACCGAGTCTGTGAAACACAACCGGACAGGTGGAACATATTACTCGAGCGGGCCGACTGGCTATTTCGGCCCCTGTCTCGGGCAACCACGAGACGCCAGCTGCTTTTCATTGCCCAAAGCCACTTAGTTGCCACGCAACTGGGATTACGGTAGGGCTTCCCGGGACAAAACCTATTGTTCCCAGAGCGAATTGTCCCTGGATCGAACCGAGAAGCAATGGAGAAACGAACAGAGAGAAGGGGGTCGACATGGGGGTCAAGGTCGCTACGCACGCGCGTAGTAATGGAGGAGTGGGCTAGCGATGGCTAGTGCTCTCTCCAATCCGCCCGCTCTCTCGCCGATCAGAGAAAATAGAGAAAGCCGGAGCCTCTCTATCCCACAGTCCATCGCGAATCTCCTATTGAGCTCGGAGTCAATCTGGGGGCAGCGTATGGGGCGGGATTATGGCTTTTATTACCGCGAGGCGGGGCGATTACCCCGGGGGAAAGGCGGGCGATGGGTGATCTCGAGTCTCCGCGAACCATGTGGTCTCTAATTCCCTCTGACCTGTGAGAGAACGCGCTGAATTATGAGCAAAAACAGCTTGCGATCGATCTAGAGAGCCAGACGCTTTTTATGCGGATGGTGAATGGGAGGGGAATCGAGAGAGATGGGGAAGGGTGACGAACACTGGGATGATGCATACGGCATTTGCGGCCTCAATCCTATCTATCGCCTCCCATAGGTCAACCAGCTAGGCAAAGGTCGAGACATCGATCGATTTCACTGGGTTAGAATCATATTTTTTAAATGAGGAATAGCAGCACCAACGTTGAGAAACATCACTGCCGCCTCATACCACGAGACTGAAACTCAACTGATCGACAGGTGAAAATGTGAAAAATTATTATGGCTAGCGCTGAAAACGACTCGTGCCAGGTAGTGTGAGAGATCACCTGGTTGAATGCTACGAATCGGATTTGAAAGGGTCCTGACCACTTCATTGTACGGGTAGAGAGGCCATGATGTGTTCTGAGGCAAGAATTCACCAGCTTGATCACATGAACCGGGACGAAAAGGTTATGACGATTGCTCGGTGAGATAATCTTATCTCTCGCAGCTGCCCGTGCTGGGCCGTGTCACCAAGTACACGGATACTAACCCGCATTGATAAGGGGCAGAGGGGAGGGTTTAGAGGGACCGGAACGTACGATGTGTTTCGACATCATAAACGCATTGCCTCGAGCAGTAAATAGTGCATGCTAGCAGGGCGAAGTCAGCAGTCGAAAGTGCAGTGATACGAGCTGGAGATTGATAAGGTTCAGTGATCGTGCGTAAGGCATCAATGCTCAAACAGCACCCTGAATCCCCTGAGATATCATGATCATTGAGATTTATCTGAACAGAATAAGAGGGGCCAGAACCCAGTCCCATTTTGAGTTGGGGAAAGAAAGGAAGAATGGGGGAGGCCCGGTGCTGTCATGGGGACTGCGTGAAATGGCCACTCAATGGAGGTCTCGAAACAAACAACAATTCGGAAGGGAGTAGGGGGAAGAGGAGGGGGAAGAAAGGGGATACTCCATCTCCCTTCTCTGCTGTCGAAACAACGGATGGCCACCCCGTGAGAGGGGAGTTTGTGAACCGGGGGTAATTGGGTTTCTCGAGATCCACCCTCGATTATGAAGAGACCGCATCAAAATCTATGGCCTATTGGAAATGATTCTCGATGCGATTGCAGTGCAACATATCTATGAGAACATCTCATCACTGCGATAGACACCCTAATTCGCATCGGTGCGAGACAAGATCGCAGACGATAGAAAGCGATCGAGACGCGAGATCTAGCCCAGCCTTATTTATTCCCCTAGAGTTCCCATGGCCCACGCACGGCTACAAAGTGGCGTGTGCCAGACCCAGACATTCCAATGAAGCACATGGCTTCAAGCTATTTGTGGAAGTATCCTCAGTGAGATCAGTGAAAATGCGAGATAAACCCTGGTGAAATGACCGCTAGTCGTGGTAAGACGCGATCCCATTCGCTTGAGACGAAACGACGACGCTATTGCAACAGAGAAGAGAGGGTGTAAGAGAAGAGAGATGTGAGTGATTGGATGGGCCGGAGTATCTAGACGCTGGTCAAAAAGTGGTCGATCCCGGGAACGGGATGAATCATAACAACTACGGGTTTCGGGATGATCAGGCGCTAGGCTAATCTGGAACCAGGATCACAACATGAAAATGATCTGCCTATCAAGCAAATGGGCTTCACATCGGGGTCAGGATTGTTGTGATATCTCGTCCAACGGACCAGCGGTGACTGGCTCGGTGCCTTGCGAGGAAACGTCAAACGACGGTGCAATGCAAACGCAAATACGACGCAATCTCTGCCGAACGAACGCAGTCGAGAACGAGGAGAGTGAGAAGAGGAGGAGGATGGGGTCAGAGGTGATTAGTCATAGCGGATACCTGATACCCAGGAATACGGAAGTGGGTACGGAACTTGGTACTAGTAAGAGTTGAGAAATAATACTCAAAACCAGGGTTGTTTTGACAAAGAAAGGGGGAACGCCTTGTTGTCGATATCAGTTACGCAAGAATCAGCTGAGAACCGGTGTTATCACTCGTTTACTTTGGTAAAAAGAGGGGGTCAACGGGTCAACGATTAGTCATTGTGGGGTGAAGAAGGGAGAAGAAAGATGTGGGCAGGCAGGACTGGAGGGCCACAGCATAAGGGGGAGGAGAGGGGGTTCGGGCCTACTCCCTCCACTCTCTCTCGAGAGAAAGAGTGGTCAATGAGGAACGCGCGTCGATTTGCCATCTCAGCCCGATAAGTAATGGAATCTTACAATGACTGAGATCTCTGGGCTAACTCTGATGATAAATCTGATGATAAATCTAAAGATATCGGGGCAGTTATCACATTTCGAATGGGATGGGGTTCACGAGAGGGTTTACAGGGATGAGAAGAAGGAGAGACTGGAGGGACAGCGAAGAGGTGCGAGAGATCATGGAGAATGGAGAGAATCAGAGTGCGAGAGCGAAAAGAACGCCCAGGCACTGGTTTTGTGTACAACTCTCGCCCAGCCAGTGACGGTCTCTCCATTTTGCGTGGTCTCTCATCTTGTCTGACCTACCAGATAGCATCTAAGATAAGGAGCGTCTACCGAATGCTTACTCGCCAGTTATCAGGCGCCACTATCTGTTATCCCGCCGTACCTTCCCGTGACCGGCAAAAACTGCTGACCAATTATTACCGTCCTTCAATGAACTGTCAGTGCATTGATCCATCGATCGAGGGCTATTAGGTCAATTAGAGGACTTGTAGCCTTGACTCATTCTTCATCATTATAGCTCGAGCAGTTTTCAATTACTCAGAGATCGTGGAATAGAGGAGAGCGAGAGAACTCTCGCAAGCCCCCACTAGCACCCACTCTGCAGGGGTCGAGGCGAGGAGGGGGGGGGCTCCCCCTCCCCCTGCCTAGTCAGTGCTAGGCGGTGTCGGGGAGGGGAGGGGGAAGAGGAAGGAAGGGGGTAGATGCAACCCTCTCTCCGCTCTCTTCCCGTCTCGACCCTACACTCTCGAGTGAACAGTTTTCCACCGCACATACTGAGCATCAGGCGCAAATAGAACGACGTTGAGAACTGACCAATGTGTGAGTGTGAAATGATGGTGTACGGTAGCCGATCACAAACTGATCACGAATTGAAACCCGATAGTCAAACACATTGACGTCTGGTTCAATTAACCCTGAATTTGAACCCAGCTACGGTAGTAAACGTGCAAGGTTCCAATTCCAATGGGCAGAGCTAATGGGGTGTTGCGATTGACCTCTTTGACTTGGATGCAATGAGCGCGCGCAACTTTTAATGGGGGCGAGTTGATCGGTCGGTAGGGGAGACAAAAAGTGTTCTACTTTCGAAAGGATCCAGTACGGTATCAAGGGGAGTTATCAGGGACTATTACGCCTGATATTGACACAAACGTAGTGTTGCCCGGCGCGTTTATGCGACAGGCGTGAAACGTAATCGAATCGGGTTGGGGCAAAGAGAAGGGTTTCTTCTCCTCGAGAGAAGAGAGATACACGCCAATGCACAACTTCGAGCATTCCGTCGCTCATTGCGAATTCAGAGGAGAGAAACGCTCCTCTTCTCTCAAGCCTTTTTCTCGCCTTGAGAGTTCTCCCGACGAGGCTGAAGTGTTATCGCAAAAAAGTCGAGAATAACCGTTAACTGTGCATTGTTTTAGGGGAAAGTCAGCGAGTGGGTCGAAACTGCTCGGTTCTGTTTGCACTCTACACGAACAGCATCAGATAAGAGAGAAGGGCTGACCGGTCCAGAGATGCGATCGAGAACTGACTGATCAGTCGATGATTACTGTAGTCGAGCTGTCAATCAGTCATGTGCTCGAGATGGCTTGTGATAGGGATGGCTAGGCAAGAAATGACTCTCTTCATTCTGCACTCTCTGACCGGTTAGAGAATGCGTGAAATGAAGAGTAGATTTCTTGCTAAGCCATCTCTAGCTTGTGAAAGCGGACCTTATGAAAAAGCGATGATGCATATCGTAAAATAACTGTCAATCAATTGATCAGCTGATCTGCACTGACTATAGGCTCGCGACGAATTCAGGGTAAGAAAAGCATCGGCAACGACTCTAAAATAACTGCCCCTGACCACTCGTCGCTGTAATAACCGCAGCGGAGTCCATTAGGAGTAACGAGGTGAAACGCCATATGGCGCGCTGTTTCCTGTCTTCTTTCGGTGAACGGGACGGTAATAAATCAACAGAGAAGAGAAGGGCGCACAGTCTAGCCCCCGAAAGTGCACCATGTTTCAAAAGGGAACTACAGTTAGCCACGTCCATGCAAGAGGGATCTGGAGCGAGCCACAGGTCGACACATGCTAGAGGAGTAATTAGTCACAAGTACCGCCTGCGGAGCAACATGTTGATGCTCAATCCTACCGTAACCGACTCGCAAACACGGAAACAAGGAGCAGCGAGGTGGTATCACGGGGCCGAGGGGATGATGGGAGGAGGAAGGGAAGAACAAAAACAGCCCTCGCGACTGACTGACAGTTGTGTGGGGGTCAGTGCAAGAAGGGGACTTGCTCTCCTCCTTTCGCCTTGTCTCTCGTCTCTCTGATCGCTAGAGAGCATTCGAATTTGAGAGATCAAGAGCATTCCGTCAGTCAGGAGACTCTCCTCGGGTCCCATGATCTGTGGGTAGAGGCTGTACTGAACAGAAGATAGAGCAGAGAAGAGTCTCCTTGGCTCCAATGATCTCTCGTTGCTCTGACCAGAGAGCTGGACAGTGAAGGCTTGCACTGTGCGGAGCGGAGCGCTGTCCCTTTGACTGATCGCCGAAAGAGCACGCGAAAAAAGGAGAACGAGCAAGAGAAAGAAGGCTGACAGGGCTGATTGATATCCCTCCTTTCTTTCTTCCAAAGGGCGAACCTATCGAGGCCTCGCTGGCGCTGACCTTTGCACAAAGAGCACAAACAAAGAAAAACAGAGCCAGACTGGACAAGGAAATGTCTCATTCGAATGTCGTCTGGTGATCGAATCAGTAGAGTGTATATTAAAAAAGTAAGATGGAGGAAGATGAGAGGCCGTATTCCAATAAAAATATTATCGTATTGTGATCAATCGCAGCACGAGCTTGGGGATTATTGGAAAAGCAATGCGTCAAAGACGAATCGATATCAAGACATCGCACAAGCTAATGAAAGAAATGTGAAACACAACCGATTTTGTCGTCTAAATGATCAAAAAGAGTCAAAAAGCAAGGAAAGTGTCGATTCGCTGACCTACCCGTGGACAAGAGTACTACACGAGAGAATGCTCCACTCGCCTTCCTCTCTCAAACATTGCCTGTCCCCACTACTCTCGTTCTTCCCTTCCCCATTGCAGTTCGCATTTTGTGCCCTACCATCCTTGCACGGGGGGAAGAGGGTCAACACCCCTAGACGATCGATATCTGCCCTACCGTATCCAATCGAAAACTGATCTCCGCGGTCAGATTGATAACTAGGTCAACTGCGGCAAATGCGGAACCGTTCATGGTGTCAATCGGTGCTACTTCGATAATCACCATAAATTACTTCCATCCCGACCTTGATTACTATCGAATCGAACGCGCGCGCGCAACATGCTGCTGCGAAAATTGGGTCACGGATCACGTCTGGGGATCTTACGGGTACGGTAGGGGTACGGTAGGTCAAACGGTAGGTCACGCTCACGACACGAGCGCGAGGCACAACATGTTGCCTCTCTAGTCGACAAGGCTGGGGTCTTTTTCACCCCTTCCCCCTTCTCCCCCCTTTCACCCCTCTCCTCTCCATCTCTTCAACAAAGTGCAGTGCCAGTACACTTTTCGCTGGCGTGGCTGACGATGGAGCGCGCTCTCCTCCTTTCCCTTGATCTCTCGTCCACTCTGGCCGTCTGGCGCTCTCGCCCGGGCCCATGCTCTCTCGGGCCGCTAGGCGCCCTAGGCGCCCGGAGAGCGGGGGACAGGCAGTGCCGGGTGAGAGACGCAGAGGATCGAGGCAGAGAGAGCGACGAGAGATCAGGCGAAATCGAGAGACCGAGGGCCTGCGAAAAATGCGTGTGTGTGCCAGTCGAGAACCCGGAGGGTGGAGTCTCCCTTCAAGCGTCAGACAGGCCAAGAGAGCCCACAAATGGAGAGGCAAGACTGTGTTGCAGAAAAGTAATTTGAACGGAGCGACCAGCGGTGGAAATAGAAGCGGAAGCCGTTTGTTGATGTGGTCGGCACCGCAAAGAGTTGTGGAGCAACGTGGAATTGTGAGAGAAGAATGGGGAAATAGGGGGAGAATGGAGTGGTGAAAATGTTGGAGAAAGAGTATGGAGAGCAGGGAACATTGTGGCCCGCATGAAAACTGAGACGAGACTAGAAAGAATGGGACCAACGGGAAATGGAGTCTTCGTCGGGAACGGATGCTGCGAGATTACTGCTTAACTGTAAACAAGACTGACAGGCCAATGACATGAGCACAACATCATCTGAAACCCCTCACACTGGAACACTTTATCAGCTGAAAAGCTGCGAAATCGTTCAAAATCGGTGGTACATCGTCTCGAAATCGGACATGAGTTTGTATTTGTAGTTCTTTTTGACGTGTGCTAGTCAGAAGAGCAGCGCAGTGCCGAAGAATACTGAAATTAATATTTAATTAATAAAAATAATGAATTAATTAACCTGCAGCAATAAGGAACGGCGCTGCCGAGCCGCTGTTCGGTTTGGGAGTAGTGGCTGTGGTGTTGGTATCGACTGCAGGCGAGTCCGAGGACTCTTCTGCAATCGATAATTTTTGGTTACTGTATCTGGTTACTGTAAGTCAAATCAATCATACCCGAAGAATCTCCCTCTTCAGGCTTCTCCGACGTCTTAGCGGTCACTTCAGGAGAGGATGTGGACTACAATTGCGTCATTACTAGGTAATGTATTTCGAAATTTTTATTATTATTATTATTAATCTCACCGTCTGCGCCTTGGTCTGTTCCGCGGGCACCACGGGCACAGCTTCAGTGGAGACAGCGGCGACGGGAGCTGCTTCGATGGCTGTCTGGAGTTTGTTATCATTATATTTCGAATTGTTTATTCACCACAGCAGGAAGTGAGATATAGTGCTGAATCATCAACTCACATCGAAGACGGTCTTGATATCGAGGGAGAAGAACGGAGAGAAATCGGCCTTTTTGAATCCACCCATCGATCGGCTATTGCAGAGAGGCGTCGTGCAGGCGCAGATGCGACTGTGTTATTGTTTTTGTTATTTTTGTTGTTATTCATTGTTGTTGTTGTTTTCCTCACCGTGGTGCTTCCGTGAAGCAAGCCCCTTCTGGCTGCGTCTGTTCTTCATCGGAGCAACCAGCATGGTAGTACGAGTTGTTGAGCATGGCTGCAAGAGACAGAGATTGCATATTTTTTAAATATTTTTCTGGATAGTGATCTTGATCTTTGATCTTTAGAAATACTTACCAATATAGCAGCTGGTGCCCTGGCACGTGTTGGCTTCGTTGCAAGTCACCTGGAATTTCGTAATCTCGATTTCGCAATTTCACGACTTTCCTTTTTTTCGAAAAAAATCCGGTGAAATGAGTTTCACATTTACTACAACTGATGCACGTTAAACTGAAATATTAATCCCTACTCTACACAAGAAAAAAATATCATTGAGTCGAGAAGCTGTTGAGTGCACTTTCGAAAAAAACCTACGTTCGTAGGCATATTCGAGCATTGGTAGCACTTCACCGCCTCGGCTCCAGAAGTCAGAAAGACGATAACGATGAGGCCCAGAATCATCGTAGATATCGACGGTAGCTCCCCACTAGTCGATCGAAGGTGAGAGGAAGTGCCACCTCCACCAGTCGATTGCGGGGTGGAAATCCACCTCGAAATGTTTGGCCAGCTGAGCTTCCGTTTTGCTGCGATAAAGGAGGCTAAAGGAGGCTCCATCATTTGCGTTGTCTTTCTACGGCTAGAGTCGGATGACGCCTCTATTTTCCTCGAGACAATTTCTTCGATCAAGAGCATCAAAAAAAAGCTTCGGATCAAGTGAATCATCAGATTTGTCGTGGGCGAAAACGACAGTGGTTGAACTCTCGATGGATCGAGGATCTCAGCGAGCACAAAGTTAGACCGATTCTCACGATGTCACAAGAGAAAGAAAGAGTGGGAGAAGCAATCTTGGTACCTTTTCGTATTGTTTCTTGGGCATGCTCGTAGATCTTGTCTGATCCAAGTTTTTCGTAATTTCCAGGTCTTCTCGGCATGGATGCAACAAATAACATGTGGGCGGGCATAGTCATGTTTGTGGTGAGTTTTATTTTCGTATTTCGAAAATATTTTAATTCTTCTAGGCTGGCCTCTTCGGCGTCTGCTCCAACGGACTGGCGATATTTACTGTCTATAAATGTTTGTTTTCTTGAATTTATTGTGAAATAGTATAAGAACAGTCGCATTTCATGTCGTCATCTCCACAATTCCTTCGGCTTCCTCTGCCTCTCGCACTGCTGCGCCAACTTTGGCGTCTGCTTCACGTTCGCAGCGTGGTGCGCGCCGACGACCGTGTGGTGAGGCGACGTTTCCTAGTATTAACTGCCGGTCGATTACCCGGTTTTGTGAATTTCCGGTTCGTTCAGGCAGAACTCCGGCTTGACTGAGACAGTGGAAGGCAAGCGGGTCGGGCAGATCAACTTCCTCTTCTGGAATGCGACTGTCTACTCGCATCTTTCCATCTCGATCAATCGATTCATCTGCATTACGTTTCCGCTGCAGGTTAGTGCTTTCCTTTACTTATTTTGCCTGCCGTTTGACTATCGCAAAATTTGATGTAAATATGAAATGCATGTGAAACACAAATCAAATTTCGATATTGGCATAGAATGAATTTTCGATTCGATTGTGTTTCACATTGACTTCATACTCCCATTAAATCTTGAGAGATTCAATTCCTCCAGGGGTCGATTTCGAAAATCAACAAATATCCAGGCGAAGAAAGTGTTCACTCCTCGTGTCATCGGCGCATTCTTCTGCATTCCATGGGCGATCGCCCTCTGTCATATCACGCCGTACTTCTGGGGTGAGCGTTTTTTATGCCCCTTTATTATCGACAATAACTGGATCACTCTCTTCATTCTACACACTCTCAACCGGTCAGTGAGTGACTGCGCACAATGAAGAGAGTTGTCTATCACTTTTTGTGGACTATAATTTTGTGGACCCGTTACTTCCTGCTTTCCCTTGTCGACGCGACATTTGTGGGAATGGCTATTGCGACTACGAGTTCATGAAGCCGGAGGCGCTTGTGATTTATCTTTTTTACAATTGCACAATTGCAGTCAACGACTGCTTCGTCTACTACGAGCCTTTGACCTGGGTGTGGACGTTTACTGAAGGACCTTGCGTGTGAGTATATATTTTATCTACGCTCAAGGCGCAACGGGATACAGTAACATGATATATGGAGAAGAAACGATAGTAAAAGAGTGACTCTCCCCTAGTAGATGTGATAATTGGAAAGTGTGTGTGGGGTATGGGGGGGGGCAATGCAATAGGCGAAGATCTCGTCCGCCAGACCCATCTGTCTTCAGTATTCGGAATGCAGTTTCTAAGCCGGTTCAGTTACGTTTCAACTGCAATTCAACCCCTGTTCTGTGCTATCTGGCCCCAGACGTGCACCTAACTTGGCTCTTTTATGTTTGTCGCACCCTGGGAATGGGCTGCAAGAGATGAAATACGTGGGAATGGTTGTTACGCAGCTCTGAGATGGATACATGCACTACGAGAAATAGACAAAAGTAACTATAGCAAAGTATTGGATGGGAAGCTGCTTGAGTCGTCTTGTCAACAGTGCTCATACGGTAGTAGCTACTTTATTATTGTAATAGGCTCTGGTGGATTTGAAACTCTTATACGAACAGCTCATATTAAAATTATCTTACAATTCCAGATTGTACATCTCAACCTTCTTCGACTTCTACACTTCAATGACAGTCTTCGTGCTGATGACGTTCTTCGATCTTTCGACGGCCGTCAAGTTGAGACTGATGAATAATGTGAGCACGAATTGTTTTCGTCTCGTTCGTAATCAGCATTCCTGTCATAAAAAAGATAGAAATGCAATGTCATTAGAAATGGGGAGCCCAGTGATTCCCGTCATGATGTTGAATAGACTGGTGTATTCTCAGTGTAGCCGGAGAGAGAACAGGAAGGGGAAGGCTTCATGGTGGTCCAATGTATTGCAGAAGAACGCCTCTCATACGGGCACGCGTGAGATGCATGCAAAGAGGAAGATGGAAACGCGTTTCTTCATACAGGTTCAGATTGTCTCTAAGAATGTTAGCTGCTTAAAACTCCTCAAAAATGACGAAATACAGATTAAAAATAGGCTAATTCTCAGGCGATCTGTCAATCGGCCACTTTCGGATGGAGATCCTCTGCTTCTACGTCATCTGCACGTATGCGGTGACGCAGTGGGAGGTCATTTTTGTTTTTCACAATTGAAGACCACATCGCACTGGGGAAGCCTAGCGCAAAAAATGAATAAACTCCACGTGAAACATAGCCTGCACTAAACCCCTTTCCAAACGAATTGCCATCTCAGATATTCATGTCGACCTCGTTCGCGTGGGTCGCCTGCCACGCAACGGACGGGTCAGTTTGGGATCCAACTAATACTTCATTTCTTTGCGTACCAGGAGAAACTAACAATATCCACTCTGGGATTTTTGTGATCAGTTCCTGATTTTGATTCCTAGTAGAAAAATGCTTCTTAGGTCAGAACAATGAGAGCAGTTGACTGCTCGTGATGCTTGATCGTGGGAAATTTGCACGTGAGCACGAATTGCGCGAATCGTTCAAAAACGTGCCTACGGGCTGGCTCAGTTGATTTCTCGATTAGCGCAAGTTACTGTCAAAAAAGTCACGAAAATACTCAAAATCTTGAACTTGTGTGATCGAAAGAAAAAGGCATTCAGGTTCATAATGTGCATGTTCCACTCGAGTCGACTGTGTGAGAACAGGAAGAGAGGATCGCTCGCGCCGACTACAACGTCCGTTATAAGTGAATATTTAAAAAAAGGTTTGGAAAATAAATATTGACTTTCAGTCGAATCCAAGTCGAAACACTGAAGCGCGAGGAGTCACATAACGGATGATCTTCATTTAATATTTTTTCCACCGAATTATGATGTTTTGGAGTTCATCCTTTGAATGAAAAATTTTCATTAAAAACATTCTTAACTACGATGGAAAGTAGACGAATAGTGACAAAAAAACTGAACCGGCCTTCTGATAGCAAAGCTTCGTTCTTCCACATCGAATCATAAACGAGTGTGCAACATCGGCTCTTTTTCAAGGAGATGTTTTACAGCCTGTAATCATTCGATAAGTATCTGATAAAAGACGTGTATAAAATAAAGGAAATCAAAGGCACTTCCATTTGTATCGGAAGATGCCCAAGCTTCGGTCGATAGTCTTGTTGGCTCTGTTCCTACACTCCACTTCCGGACATATCGTTACAAATCCATCCTCGCATTACTGTAAGTATCTAGTTGTCAGTATCAATACTGTAGATTAACTATTGCTAATTATTAATTATAGCTGATGTTATCAAGATAAAATGCGAATCTCTTCCTTGTCGTTCGGTGTATTTCGATCGAATGTGCTATTTCGTCATTGATTCTGATGTGAGTTTTCCTTTTTATGACTTACTTTCAATTTTTTACAGGGCGATATTTCCAACGCCTCAAAGAAATGCTCTACTATGTTAACCGGTGCTCAATTTGCTAAACCGAGCAAGGCATCAGATGAGATTTGGAGTTCGTTATTAGTTGAGGTGACATCTTTTCAAATATCATTTTTTTTTATACCAAACCTTGCAGAAAAGTGCTTTCTTGAGCGATGGCGATGTAAAAGGAAAGACAAAAGCAATGTGCATGCTTGGTTTGCTTTCACTTTATAAATAAATAATCGAAAAAAATTCAGAAAACGAGTTCCCCACTTCAACAGGAGGGCATACTTCGAATGCACCTAAAAGAACTATTCGAAAAGGAGAGAAACTCGTAGCGAGATGGGTATACACATACTGCAATTCAACGCCATGATGAAACCCAATATTAAGACTATGCCGGTTCGAGTGAAGTTCCCAGAACCTTTGGAAGTTGGACAAACAATTATTGTCAAGGGAGTATTCAGTCCCACTGAGCCTCGGTACGTTGTGCACGCCCGAACGAATGTTCAATTACGATTGAATGATCCGTTACGTGGGATTCATAGTCGACAAAGGCAGATGGATCATTCTCCTCAGTTGGTGCACTGACTCGCCCGTCTACCGGTGATCCATCAGCTTTCGTCGACTATGAATGGGGAATTATATTAAACAGTCTATTTACAGTATCTCATTCAACCTTGAAAAAAACGATCACGAACAAATCGCTATTCACTTCGTCATTGACTTCAATCAAGCACATGTACCACACTTTTTATCGATTGCTTGTTGAAATCGGATCGCAAAGTGACTTTTCAGTACGGAATAAGCGCCTCGCATTGGTGGGGTCAATGGGAAGGAGCTACGAAGGAGAATCCAATAAAACCTAATCCGTTTTGGAGAGGCGGTCCTTTCGACATTCGTTTCCATATCCAGAAAGATCAATTTCAGGTCAGCTCTGTTTTTCTGAGAAAGTTTGAACTCTATTATAGATACTTATCAATGAAGAATTGTGGGATACATACAAATTCCGGATCCCACTTTCCACGGTTACTCACTTCTGGGCGTTTGGAAATGGTGGATACATAACTTATCTGCAGTTGGGAGAGAGGTATAATGTAAGACAGTCAGAGTCAGCTCATATAAGAGTAACATAATTCAAGCCCATTCCCTACTCCGCTACTTTGACAAACTCGACAGTGGATACAACCACTAGTGTCGAAGAAGTGACCAGGCGAGCGGTGAGCTTTACAAAGGGGAATATACATTGTTATCTCGATTACTTATCTCTTGGTAATAACTAGGGTTTACAATTCAAGGATTCAATCAAGGCCTTGCGCCTCTTTTCAAGTGGATGCAAATCGCCCCATTTCTTGCGCAAGGATGGAGAGACCGGCCATCCTTGCGCAAGGATGGGAATCATTGCGCAAGGATGAGAGGGAGAGGGAGAGAAATAGTGGGCGAAATGGAGAGGCGAACCTCATTACCCTCTCATTCCCCCTCTCCCCTCACATCCTTGCGCAAAGATTCCCATTAGGGATGGCAAGTGAAGAGTGAGATTTGTCTCTTCATTCTCTCTCACAAAGGCGCGCGAACCGGCGTCATTCTTCACGAAGACACGAGCGATGCGGCCTCTCTGCACGCAGAGTGAGGGGACTCTGCGTGCAGAGTAGACTCAATAATGAGCGTTTTCGACCGGATTTCTTCACAGTAACAGAGAACTGAGGTCTGGGATGCAACTAGAGCACTTCTAGGGTCTAATACCAAGACCTTTTGAATAGATCGCATGATTTAACACTCTCCGATTTACCGTACGCATTCTAACTCATAAATCTAAGGAATTCTGTATCCGCTCATCAATTAACTGTGTCCTAGCTCCCAATCGATTTCTGGTTATTAATCCTACTTATTTCACTCGACAGATCCTCAGAGTTGTGTTAAAGATCCATTGCCATCCGACCACTTGGTACGGTAAAATCCATCCCCCCAGTGTACGGTACGGTATCTATTTCTGGATAAGATAGTTACCGTATTTCCCACTTCTGACTTCAGTAGTACCATATTACCCCCATCTGGGTATGATATATACTTTCCTCCCATTTCTGGGTACGGTAGATACCGTTCTTCCCATTTCAGAGTACTGTAGGTACCACTCCACACTTTTAATATGCGCATAGTGCCGCTCTCATGCACATGCCAAAATAAGAAGGGGAAATATTCATCCACTCTCGAGTTATGCCTATTCTCGCCTGACCAACTCACTGCTCTGCACGCAGAGTTTCTCACTCTGCGTGCAGAGCCAGACCGACCCGGTCACTCTCTGGTTTCTCCCAACCACTGGTTGACCACTAAAAAGGGGCGGAGCTTGAGCCAACCACTGGTTGACCACTGTCTCAACCACTGGTTGACCACTAGATTTCTGACCACTGGTTGACCACAACTCTAACCACTGGTTGACCAGTTGAAATCTGACCACTGGTTGACCACTAAGCAGGTACCTTACCCGTCGTGACTAG
>LS561837.1:380332-401286 GCA_900490775.1 Pristionchus maxplancki
TCCATGTATGGATGGGTTACTGTATGAGGGAACTCATGCTATTATCGACGTGACATACTAACCAGTGGTCAACCACTTCCCTGACCACTGGTTGACCACTACTCCAACCACTGGTTGACCATTACCTCAACCACTGGTTTGGCTACTCCCCTACCAGTGGTTGAGGTAGTGGTCAACCAGTGGTTGGGAGAAACCAGAGCTCTTCATGAAGAGAGAATGAGAGGGAGGGGAAAATCACCTCTTCATTCGTCGCTTTTCTCTTCATTTGCCATCCCTAATTCCCATCCTTGCGCAAGGATGGCCCGTCTCCCCATCCTTACGCAAGGATGAGAGAGTCGATTTACATCTTCCATCCTTGGACCCTCCTTGAATCATTGAATTGTCAACTCTAGTAATAACTCTATAATATACATAACATTTAGGCAATGCCATTTGCATGGAAGTTCCCAGAACCCCTTGAAGTTGGACAGACGATCGTTTTCAAGGGCAAATTTCATGAATCTGAAGCTCGGTATGTTATTGAGTGATTGGGCCTGCTAATTTAATTTTTTAATTAAAACAATTTTCAATTTTCAATTTGCAGAAGCTCTTTCAATCTCATGTACGGTGATCAAGAGCAAATTGCTATTCACTTAGTCTTTGACTTCAATCAAGATCATGTACGGTATCTAGATCTCCTATTTGATACGAACGAACAACGTTTCAGTACGCAATATCGACATCTCATTGGAAGGGACAATGGGATGGAATTAGAGCGGAAAATCCTATCAAAACAAGTCCGTTCAAAAGAGGCGACGTTTACGATATTCGTTTCCGTGTCCAAGAGGATCATTTTCAGGTCAGTCCAGCATATTTGTACAAGATT
Source organism: Pristionchus maxplancki (assembly GCA_900490775.1). Classification (NCBI taxonomy): domain Eukaryota; kingdom Metazoa; phylum Nematoda; class Chromadorea; order Rhabditida; family Neodiplogasteridae; genus Pristionchus; species Pristionchus maxplancki. The sequence goes on from LS561837.1 coordinate 381,198, forward strand.
TCGCACATTGTGCTTATTCTAGGTATTCATCAATGAAAAAGAAACGGATACATACAAATTCCGGATCCCGCTTACCACGATTAACCATGTGCTTGTGGCCGGTTTGGGTTACGTCAATTTCGTGCAGTTGGGAGAAAAATATACGGTACTAGAGCTGGAGATATTTCTAATTTAATCAACCGCGATTTGGTTCAGCCCGTTCTTCTGTATCAACCAGACCACACATTCGCTAATGAGTTCCCTGTCTGCGGAAAGGACTCGTGTTCCGCGAAGCGAGAGACGTATGTAATCCGACGATTCCGAACCGGCCATAAAACAAAAATATGATACTCGTTGCAGTGATGTGAAGAGGGATATTCCTACTGATTGCAAGACACTTATTATCACTGGATATTTCATGACGTATACATTGAGTACATACTCGAGAGAAGCCGGCCCTGCTAGGTATAAATGAATCAATCTCGAGGCAAGAAACAATCAATATTTTCAGCTACTTCTTCGATATAAAGCGCAAGAACGGGGAAATCGCTCTTCGAATCAATCCTCGATTCGACCAGAATGTAACTAATTTTATTACTTCTATTACTAAAACTTATTTTCCAGCTTGTCGTACTCAACGCTTTGTGGCAGAACAATGTATGGCAGACTGAAGAGAAAATCAACAATTTCCCCTTCAAAAGGGATACAAAGTTCCAAATTGCCGTCACAAACGAGGCCTACGGATTCCAAGTATTGCTGCAATGACTCGGTTATACCACAAGACTGTTGCAGATCTTCGTAGATGGAAAGTATTTGGCCACGTTCAAACATCGTACTTGTCCTTTCGATATTGCTCTTATCGAAGCCGGGCCGCATGTATACGACCTGGGCATTCAGCTTTAGATCAAACTGCGATGCTTTCGTACAATTTTGTACAATAAAAATATTTCTATATTAAACTCGCATTACTGATGACAATGCAAACTGAGAACGCGATTGAGAGCTTGATTGGAGTATGTGACAACTGTCATAATGAACTGATTGAGATAAAAACATTTCCACATCTTACCATGATGAAAAAATATTGAAAAACTGTGCAAATCCGAACGTCCATGCATTCTCTGTGGTGGAAGAAACGTATTACGAATGATTGATTAATGATTGAAATAATTAAGAAGTGTTTTATGGAAGCATTGTTTCGATTGCTATAATCGAGAACCAAGCTCTGTTGGAATCATAATCAACCATACTGCATCCAGAAACGATTTCGGATTGATCCTTTTGAAGTAAATGTTTTATAGCCCAAGCAATTCCTTTACAACCACATGCTAATCATGTATAAAAGAGCAAATCAAAGGCACCTCCTTCGAATACGAAGATGTTTCGGTCGATAGTCTTGTTGGCATTGTATCTGTGTTCCACTTCCGGACATATCGTTTCGAAACCTTCCTCGCATTACTGTAAGTAGTTGGAAGCATCAATACAGCAGATTGTAGTTAATTATTTTCAGCTGATGTTCTCAAGATCAAATGTGAAGCTCTTCCTTGTCGTTCAGTCTATTTCGATCGAATGTGCTTTTTCGTCATTGATTCTGATGTGAGTTTTCATATCTTTGGGACTTACTTTCAATGTGTACAGGGCGATATTTCCAAAGCCTCAAAGAAATGCTCTACCATGCTAACGGGGGCTCAATTTGCTAAACCGAGCAAGGCATCAGATGAGATTTGGAGTTCGTTATTGGTAGAGGTGACATCTTTTCGAACAAATGTTTCATTTGATTTTAAAACCCTTTCAGAAAACTGTTTTCCTGAGCGATAGTGATGTGAAAGGAAAGACAAAAGCGATGTGCTTCCTCGGTTTAGTTTTGCTTTTAAATTAGTTGATCTAAAATTGATTCAGAAAACGAGTTCCCCACTTCAACAGGAGTGCATACGAATACACACAAAAGGAGCATTCGAAAAGGAGAAAAACTCGTGGCAAGATGGGTATGTTTGAGTCATAGATTACATCTCAAATAAAATCGAGTGACGTAGATGCTATACAATGTTGTGCAGTATGCACAAAACAATCGCCGTTATACTGAAAAGCCGAGAAAGTTCAGAACATGCCCGTCCTAGCGAAGTTCACAGACCCGCTAGAAGTTGGACAGACAATCATTATCAAGGGAGCATTCGGCCTTAATGAAGTTCGGTGAGATGGCATTAGAAGAGATTCCTTGAACAAAACGAATTTGCAGTCCTTCATTCAATCTTATGCTCAATGATATGGAATCCGTCGCCATCCATGTATTCATTGAGTTCGATCAGGGACGCGTACGATTTTTGCTGATTAGATTCAGATCGAATTAATAACTTTAAAGTACGGTATTGATACATCAAATTGGTACAACCAATGGGATGGAATGTGGGCGCAGATCGGACCGAAACCCATTCCATTTTGGAGAGGCGGACCATTTGATATTCGATTCCGTGTTAACGAAGATCATTTTCAAGTTAGCCTAATCTTCTGTCTCCCTAATATTCTTCTTGTTCCAGCTGCTAATCAATGAACAAGAGTGTGAGAAGTACAAGTTCCGGAAACCGCTCTCCACGATTAATCATTTCTGGGTATATGGGACAGGATACGTAAACTATTTGCAGTTGGGAGAAAAGTATGATGTAAGTGCGCTAGAGCGAAACCCCCAACAAAAACACAACTTACAGCCCGTTCCCAAATCGATCACTCTGAAAACCTCACACAGTGATTCTACCACCAAAGAAGGACAGAACTGGGCGGTGAGATTGGGAAATTTCCATTGCTTAGTTCAGAGCGTTATATATTCTTGTAATGAACAAACATATATCCCCAATGATTGAATAATCATCCTAAATGATAGAACTAATATCAAATTAAGGTGATGCCTTTCGCATGGAAGTTCCCAGATCCTCTCGAAGTTGGGCAGACAATCATCGTCAAGGGAACGTTCAATCCTTCTGATAGTCGGTACGTTGACTTTCGCTGTTTACCGCAGCACACGTTCCAACATGATTTTCACGCTGCGAAATTGACCCTCTAGCGACCCTCACTACTGATTGCGAAATGCATTAAGATTATGCTAATCTGAAGACTCTTTGCCTCAATAAGCTTACTGGAATGGATCTTAGCATGGTGGTATTATAAAAATTCGTTTACAGCCCCTACTTCAATCTCCAAGAGAACCATCAAGTATCCATTCCCTTTCACATTTTCATCGAGTTCAATAATAACCGGGTACTGAATCCTAAGCCAATCTGAATGCACCTCGAACTTTTCAGGTTGGTATGGACACCTATAGTGGTCAATGGCAGGGGGCGTGGCAGCAAGCACAGAAACCAAATCCATTCAAACAAGGCGAAACATTCGATATTCGCTTCCGCGTCAATCAAGACCATTTTCTGGTCTGAAATTTATCCAGCAAAATATATGAAGGTTTTCAAGGTTTTCGTCAGCGAGAAAGAGTTCGCTACTTATAATTTCCGACTCCCCCTTGCATTGATTAATTATTTCTACGCTTTTGGTATCAGTAACGTCACATTTTTGAAGTTGGGAGAGAAATATAAGGTAAGTGTGGTAGCGCAAGACCGAAAAGCATCGAAAATGTTCCAGCCGGTTCGACTGAATCCGCCAGAGCACACCTTTGGAGAATTCCCAGTGTGCGGCAAGGATACTTGTTCTGCAAAGCGAGAGATGTATGTGACTCGCAGATGCTCCAACATGTTTATTATGTTTATTATGCTCCAACACTATGCTTGCAGTGATGTGAAGACAGATCTACCTACTGATTGCAAGACTATTTTCATCACTGGATATTTCAAGTCCTACGCGTGGGACACGTACTATAGTCGAGTCGCGCCTGCTAGGTATGGTGATCGACGATGGGTGGGGGAGGGGCGGGGTGGTACATCAAGAACGTAAGAAGGAAGATGAAAAGTTCAGATTCCAAATCGACATAAAGCGCAAGAACGGAGAAATCGCAATGCGTATCGAACCTCGATTCGACCAAAATGCAAGCAGTTGAATCGCTATTTCGTCATCAACAATATTTTCCTACAGGTTGTAGCGTTTAACAACTACAAGAACGGAGCCTGGGGAGAAGACGAGATAGTCAACAAATTGCCTTTCGTACGGGATATAAAGTTCCAAATTGCAGTCACAAATGAGGCATCGGGCTTCCAGGTTTGGTGTCCCAGTTATCCGGCAAAAATATCCATCTACTGCAGGTTTCCGTAGATGGAAAGTACTTTGCCACTTTCAAACATCGTACTTGTCCCAATGACATTGGGGTGGTTGAGGTTGGACCGCGTGTGTACGATGTTGGCATCCAGATGTAGAGCAAAGTAGACCGATTTCGCACATTAAATAAATATATTTCTCGAATAACTTGTTACTGAAGACGATGACAATGACAATTGATAATGTGGGAAGCCTATCACCTATTTTTGTTCTATGCTAGAAGAATGCGTGGGCGAGAATTTCGGCTCACTTGACAACATTTTCTAGTTTTTCAGATATTATCTTTGAGAATCAAGCTCTCTTGGAGCCACAATCGGTAATACTGCATCCACAGATTGCATCCTATTCAGAAGAGATTTTATAACCCAAAGCAATTCCTTTACAACCACATAAGGCAAGGCATGTATAAAACAGAGCAAATCAAAAGCACTTTCTTCGAATCCGAAGATGTTACGACCGATAGCCTTGTTGGCACTGTATCTGTATTCCGCTTCTGGACATATCGTTTCGAAACCTTCCTCACATTACTGTAAGTAGTTGTAAGTGTCAATACTGCAGATTGTAGTTAATTATTTTCAGCTGACGTTCTGAAAATCAAATGTGAGGCTCTTCCATGCCGTTCAGTCTATTTCGATCGAATGTGCTTTTTCGTCATTGATTCTGATGTGAGTTTTCTTATTTTTATGACATTCTTTCAAGATTTCAGGGAGATATTTCCAACGCCTCAAAGAAATGCTCTACCATGTTAACCGGCGCTGAATTTGCTAAACCGAGCAAGGCATCAGATGAGATTTGGAGTTCGCTGTTTGTAGAGGTGATCTATTCGGAAGTATTTTCCGATTAATATTATATCCCTTCAGAAAAAGGTTTTCCTGAGCGACGGTGATGTCAAAGGAAAGACGAAAGCGATGTGCCGCCTCGGTTTATTTTCTTTTAAATTAAATAATTGAAATTTTTTAAGAAAACGAGTTCCCCACTTCACCAGGACAGCTTACCTCGAATGTACCTAAAAGAACCATTCGAAGGGGAGAAAAAGTCGCAGCGAGATGGGTATGTTTGCGTCATAGGATGAAGCTCACGATGCAAATTTAGATCATGCCAGTTCTTGCGAAGTTCTCAGACCCTCTAGAAGTTGGACAGACAATCACTATCAAGGGAGCATTCGGCCCTTCCGAAAGTCGGTACGTTGAATTTAGATGAATCTTGAAGCAGTATCCATCTGCAGACCCTCGTTCAATCTGATGCTCAATCATATGGAGTCCATCGCCCTCCATTTCGTCATTGACTTCAATCAGGGACACGTACGATCTTATTGAATGAAAAGAGATTGAACAATTAATGTTTTAGTACGCTTTTGACACGTCACATCGGTACAACCAATGGGATGGAATTTGGCAGCAGAACGGATTGAAACCACTAACTTTTTGGAGAGGCGGCCCCTTTGATATTAGATTCCTTATTAAGGAAGACCATTTTCAAGTCAGCCTAATCAAGTTTACAAACAAAATTTAAATTGTTTCTAGCTGTTCATCAATGAACAAGAGTGGGATACGTACAAATTCCGGAAACCGATATCCACGATTAATCATTTCTGGGTTTATGGGACTGGATACGTGAACTTTTTGCAGTTGGGAGAAAAGTATGATGTAAGTTCGAGCAATGCTAGATCAATTTCAAAAACAAACAAATCCAACAATTTCAGCCCGTTCCTAAACCGATTACTCTGAAAACTTCAAACAGTGATTCTACCATCGAAGAAGGAAAGAACTGGGCGGTGAGATTGGAAATTTTCCATTCGCTTTGTTCAGAGTTTAGGTGTAGCGCCACACAATATACAACACACACATGCAACTCCCGACATTTGAACTTTTTCCAAAAGGCAAGAATCAATAACACGTTAAGGCGATTCCTTTCGCATGGAAGTTCCCAGAACCGCTTGAAACCGGACAAACAATTACCATTAAGGGAGTATTCCATGCCTCTGAAAGTCGGTACGTTGAATTTCAGTGATTTTGCATGTATGAAAGCGTTTGTATTATATATTAATACTTTGTTCACAGTCCGTACTTCAATCTTCAATTGAACAATCAAGATTCCATCGCCTTCCACTTTGTGATCGATTTCAATCAGGGCAAAGTACAGAATTCTAAGCCAATATTTGCCTGGAAGTAACCACTTTTCAGTGTGCCATGGACACTAATAAGGGTGGATGGTACGGGGCATGGCAGCAGCAAGGACAATTCAACAGTCCATTCAAAAGAGGCGGAGCGTTCGATATTCGTTTCCGCGTCAATAAAGACCATTTTATGGTCTGTTTAGTCATTTTCTACATAATATCCCACGTATTTTATAGGTTTACGTCGATGAAAAAGAATTCGCTACCTACAAGTTCATAATTCCCGTTAACACGATTAATTATATATTTTTCTTCGGTATCGGCCATGTCACATTTTTACAGTTGGGAGAGAAATATAAGGCTAGTGAGATGAAGTAAGTCCGAATAATATCAACAGCGTTCCAGCCCGTTCTACTGAATCCGCCAGAGCACACCTTTGGAGAATTCCCAGTGTGCGGCAAGGATACCTGCTCTGCAAAGCGAGAGATGTATGTATTTAACTAACGTCACTAACAATGATGCTCGTTGCAGTGATGTGAAGAAAGACCTCCCTTCTGACTGCAAGACTATCTACATCACTGGCTATTTCATGACCTATGCGTGGGACACGTACTATAGTCGAGTCGCGCCTGCTAGGTTTGATTATTCTACAGCATAAAAATTTAAAGGGAACGGTTTAGGTTCCAAATCGACATAAAGCGCAAGAACGGGGAAATCGCCATGCGTATCGAACCTCGATTCGACCAGAATGTACGCATTTAGCCACCATTTTGTAATTTTTAAAAATTATTATATTATTTTTATTTTATATTATTTTCCTATAGGTTGTTGCGTTTAACACCTTCAAGAACGGAGCCTGGCAGGGAGCTGACGATGTAGCCAATAAACTTCCCTTCACAAGGGAGAAAAAGTTCCAAATTGCAGTCACAAATGAGGCCTCGGGCTTTCAGGTACAGGGGATTAACGCGTTATCAGCAATAATAATGACTATTTCAGATTTTTGTGGACGGAACCTACCTTCACACCTTCAAACATCGTACTTGTCCCAACGACATTGCGACTGTTGAGGTCGGCCCTCGTGTGTACGACATCGGAATTCAGCTCTAATCTACAAAAGAATCTGATCACCCGATAAACTTGAATTTAATCATTATTGTAGTACCGATTGACCTGTTCATTTACAAATTGGCTCACAAAGGAGAGGAAATGTGTGAATCTTATAATTTATGCACACTCTGTTCAAGACGAAGTCTAAATGAATATAGATAATACTTTTTGCTATCGACGAGAGCAAAGTTCGGTTGGAATCGTAAACATCGACACCATGGTTCGGGCAGCGCCTTTTGAAGTCGATGTTATAACACCCCTAACTATTCCTTGCCAATCGTATAGTGGGCGTGTATAAAACAGAGCAAGCGATGCTCAATCGCAATCCTGAGATGTTTCGAGCTATAGTCTTGTTGATACTGTATCTGCACTCAACATCAGGGCATATCGTGTCGAAGCCTGCATCGCATTACTGTAAGTATTCGGATACCATCAAACGTATTCCATCCTGGACAGCATGGTTTCGTAGTAGTAGCAGCCCCTCAGTTTAGCTAGCACATAATCGTGATTCAATCATTCCAGCCGACGTGTTGAAAGTGAAATGCGAGGCTCTCCCCTATCGTTCCGTGCTCTTCGAGCGAAACTGCTACTTTGCCATTGATGCTGAGGTAGATTTACCCTTACCTTATCAAAATCATCAAAATCCATTAGACTGATGCGACCGCAACCGGGAATAAGTGCTCGCTGGTTCTCGCAGGCTCACAAGTGGCAGCAAACGTGAACGATGACATCTTCAGAACTCTTTTCCTCGATGTAATCTTGTCTTCAGCCTTGAATATCATTTTTTTGATAATTTAGAAAACCGACTTTGTAAATGGCGGCGACTCGACTGGAAAGAAGAAGGCAATGTGCTTGTACGGTGAGAATATAAAAAATCATAATTCAGAAAACATTTTTTCCAGAAAATGTATTTCCTCACTCTACTGCTATACCATCCGTTGCGATCAAGGACCATTCAAACGCCAATCAAACCGATCAAAAGATGACGGCCAAAATGGTAAGGCATCCTCATTGATCGCAATTATCAAATTATCAAATCAAAATTCCCTTCATTTCCAGAACATTCCCTACCTGTGGGAATTCCCGCAAAAGCTCGAACCGGGACAGACAATTGTCATCAAAGGAGTGTTCAATCAAGATCTGGATGTGTATGTTGCTTCCTATGGCGTGGTATGAATAAAACTGATGTTACAGTGCTGCTATCAACCTGCAGACTAAGAACCAAGAATCCGTAATTCTCCACATGAAGCCACTCTTCAAAGAAGGGCGGGTACGGGGGAAATGAAATAGGAAAGCAAGCGACCGCTTTTTCAGATCGTATTGAATACTGCCCCTGTGTATAACAAGTGCGGAAGGGAGGAGAACATTCCGAATCCACTCAAGAAGGACCAAACATTTGATATTAGAATTCGAATCAATGAGGATAATTTTAATAAGTTTGTTTGGTTTGCTTATTTTCGAAACTAAAGGTTGATCTCAGATCACTATTGATGGAATGCCCCTGTATGACTACAAATACCGTCTTCCGCTCACTTCAATCACTCATTTCTGGATGTGGGGTAGCGGGTCGCTGACTTCCGTGAAACTCGGAGAGATGTACAACGTCAGTGATTTGAGAATGATGCATTCACAAAGTTGATTGCAGCCCGTTCCTTATTCAATCGGATCTTCCTCTTCTGTCGAGGAGAAAAGTAGTGACAAAGAGGAGAGCGGAGATCAGAATGCCACAGCTCATTGGGTGAGCTGATAATTTATATCGTATTTCGTATCGTAATCATTTCAGAACATGCCCTACCTCTCCCCATTCACTGAGAAGATCGAGCCGGGAAAGACCGTGATCATCAAGGGAGGAACGTATGCGGACGTGGATGTGTGCGTTTTCTTTTGTTCCCGTTTGCTTGTATCATCTCGTCGCCGTTGAGAGAGCACGTGAAAGGAAGTTTGGGATTCATTATTTTGACAACCTTAATCATAAAAAATATTCAAAAAATTGGACTATGTAAACTGAAAATAGAACAATCAGTTGATCCATTGTAGAATCGCCATCAATCTACAGACGAAGAGTCAGGAATCGATCGCGCTCCACTTCAAAGTCATGTTCAATAAGGGCATTGTAAGTTTCCAACCTAGAAAATGTGTTTTAAAGATTAAAAATGTTCAGGTCGTACTGAACACTGCGTCAAATTACTGGAATTGGGGCAAGGAGGAGAAAAAGGCCAACCCACTCGTCAAGGGTGGCAAATTCGATGTTCGAATCCGATTCCAAGATACTTTCTTCCAGGTACGCGCTTGTTCAGATTACTATTCTTTCTATTATCCGTACCTCAGGTGATATTATCTCCTAACGGTGGCTCCCGCGGGACGCACTTGCTTAGATTAAACGATCACCCGTGATTCCAATTTGAAGATCACCGTCAACGACGTCGCCTTCTACAACTACAACTACCGCGTGCCTCTATCCTCGTTCACCCATCTGTGGGTGTGGGGCAGTGGCTACCTCACATTGGCGCAGATAGGAGAGAAATACACGGTCTGTCGGCTGCATGATTCTTAGGCTCTTTTCTTACTAACGTCTCCATTATTTAGCCGATCGAGAGCAGTTTCGCAGCCGGTTTTCCCGTGTGCGGCCAGGATTCCTGCTCAGCGCAGCGGGAGATGTATGTGATGTTGCTAGAGCTCATTTTTACACCCACCTCTCTGATCCACGAGAGAGTGCGCGAAGGGGCGGATTCTTCATTTCGAAAACCCTAGTCTTGTCACAGGTACGCAACGCGCGTTCAAGTCACCGAGTGCAAATCACTCTACGTATCTGGAATTCTCGTACCACCCAAATACCTCGGAGTCGTCTTTGTCAATGAGTAAGTAAACATGTAGCCATGTATCTATGAACAAATTCAGTTTCTCCATCGATCTAAAGCGCAAGAACGGGGATATCGCACTCCGCATCTTTCCTCGCTTTGACAAAAATGTCAGTTGTCGATAACACTGCATTTATCGATTTATTCCACAGAATGTCGGTCTCAACACGTTCAAGGGAGGCAAGTGGTTGACGGAACAGACCGTAACCAATTTCCCGTTCAAGAGGGATAAAAAGTTCCAGATTTCGATCACGAACGAGGCGTATGGATTCCAGGTGGGACCACTTTGTCAGATAATCAATCGATAATGATGTAGATCTTCGTGGATGGTGCGTACTTTGCCACTTTCGAACATCGCACCTGCCCGTTTGATATCATCCAAGTCGAAGTCTCGCCGTATGTATTCGACCTTGGAATTCAACTGTAGAGCGTCAATTGCATATTATATTTTGAACGTTAATGAATAAATTAATAACCGCAAAGCATTCCTGATGGCCACAATGCAGGATTGGGAAGAGGGCTGTGTCAGAAGAGACTACAATATACTCTGCCACATCTTCACCAAACGCAGCCGTTTAGAGATCTTGAAGAAGAGGCATTTACGATCACCAAATGTCCCGAATAGTATCTGATCCAAGACGCGTATATAAACGGAGGAGCTTTAGCCTTCATTCTAGTAGTCCTTCCTAGAGATGATACAGGCGCTACTGTTGTATCTCCTGCTGCATTCAGCCTCTGGACTTATCCTCTCGAGACTGAACTCGCATTATTGTAAGATCATTAATTATTTTCCAAACAATTTTTATATTTCCAGCGGATGCTCTCAAGATCAAGTGCGATGCTCTTCCGTATCGTTCCATGTTCTTGGATCTGACCTGCTATTTCGTCATCGATGCTGAGGTTTCGTCTCTTCCCTACTATTTTTCATGTGGACAGGAAATTAAGGCGGACCTCATCCGAGAAATGTTCACGCGTTCTGGACGGCGCTCAATTCTCCAATGATGCACCCGATGCTGTTTGGAGTTCACTGTTTGTCGATGTGAGCAATTACCAACTCCTTTTTAGAAGTCAGCCTTTCAGAAGAATGAATTCCTCACTGACAGTTCTCCAAAAGGAAAGAAGAGGGCGATGTGCTTCCATGGTATTTTTAGTAAATAAAATCAACAATAAGAGTTGGAAAATTTACAGTGAATCGATTCCGTTGCTCCAACGAACCGAAAACCGTAACTGTTTCTCGATCTTCGAATGAACGAAAATGCATGCAAAGCGGAATTCACACTCGTGGAGAACACAAGGTTACAGCAAAATTGTGAGTTTTTAAACGAATTCACGGTATCCGCATACAGTAATATAACAGCCTATTTGCAGGTAGCTCCATACATCTCCACATTCCCAGCCAAACTTGAAGTTGGACAGACTATTGTACTCAAGGGAATCTTCAACAATAAGAACTTCAAGTACGGAATCATATTGCCTTTAACATGAGCAGGATACATTATTCACACCACCCGCAGATTCGACATCAACCTGTACAATGACAAAGAAGCGAAGCAGCTGAACAGCTTCATCTTCGACTTGACCATCCGCTTCGACAAGGGATGGGTACGGCATCTTGATTGGACTGATAGAGTACCTACCGAACTAGCGGGTTATTCCATACTTCAGATGATGATGAACACTCTGACTAATGGCGGGTGGGGCGCCGAGGAGTTCGGGCCCAAACCGCATCCATTCAAGCAGGGCGGAACCTTCGACATTCGAATTCGCATACAGGCTGATCGATTCCAGGTTCTTATTATCTTCTGTTCATGAATACAAGTCGGATACGGACGAGCACCATCTAGCGTAGTCGCTTTCGACTGCAAAATATCTTGATGTGGCCGAACTTACCTTTCTAACCTTTCATGAATACTGTGAAGTTGTTCAGGTGCTGTTCAACCAGAGTCAGTTCACCGAGTACAAATTCCGATATCCGCCAGCCACTGTATTCGAGAAGATCGACCATATATGGATAGATGGAGCGGGCGACCTCACTTTCGTCCAGTTGGGAGACAAGTACTACGTAAGCTACACGCTGAATACGAAAAAACGGATCACAATTCGTCCAGCCCGTTCCCTACGAGAGCAGAATCGCCAACGGCTTGCCGATTTGTACACAAATCGATCAATGCGGAGCGAAGGGAGGACGATGGTGAGACGCCATTCCCATTTCGAATACTCAGACGTCATTCAGGCACGTCTGCAAGGCGCTCCACCTCTCCGGACAAATGCATCTGGATTGGTATGGTGTAATTTGTTTCGGTCTCTCTCATTTCATGTTGCTCACCATTCAGTCATACAGGCAAGAGAGAAAATGAGAAATGAAGAGTTTTTTCTGTCGTCAACGCTATTATGATGATAAAAACGAGATTGAAGAATAATGGTCATTCAGGATCTACATCAATCTCGTGCGCAAGAATGGCGACATCGCGTTCCACTTCAATCCGCGATTCCAGAAAGGAGTGAGTACACTCTGATTCATTCTCATGAATCTATCATGCATTTTGTAATCTATAAAAGTAGAAGCGGCTACCAGAATCACATCATTTCGCCTGAAATCATCTTTCAGAACACCGTCCTCAACAGCTTCAAGAACGGTCAGTGGCTCAACGAGGAGGTCCATCCACTGCCCTTCCAGAAGGACGTCAATGTCGAGATTGTCGGCGTCAACGAAGCCTACGGGTATCAGGTACGCTTCAGAAGCTTCAGATTAAGAGGATGGGCTCTGCTCGGGTTTTGGAAGATCCATGTCAAAAAATGACGTGGGTCAGGTGAGAAGTAGAGTTGGCAATACGAGGGATGCGAGCCCGCATTGGCGTGACCTCTAGGTTGCGAGCCCGCAACGGCAGGGCGATAGGAGGGGGAGAGATGCGGTCTCGCAATATAGCGATCGCATAGCCATCTCTAGTGAGAAGGTTGAGAAGATGCAATTGAAGTAAACCAATTGAGGTGTTCGTGAACGACAAGCACTTCGTCAGCTTCAAGCATCGCACGTGTCCCTTCGACATAACTGAAGTGTACATCAGTGGAATGATCGAACTGAATGTCCAGTTCAAGTGAACGGGGTGGCATTATGTGATATTCTATCCGTGCATGCGTATAATACTGTTCTAATTGCTATCATTGAAACTTCTTATGTAGAGGCTTCCTGTATTGAACTTCGCGCACAATTAATTCATACTCGATCGCAAACAGAGTGCAAAAATTGAACACACATAATGGCAAGAGATCACACGTCAAGTAGAGTTGTGTATTTATTGCGCCTCCTCTTCAAATCAATTTAATGTGTAAATAGACTGCGAAGTGAGTTGAATGAATTTATTATGCAAGGAAAGAGGCATACTGTGAAGCTTGATGCTTTAGATCTGAATGCGAAGGTCGGAAATCGACTCTATTTCGATCATGTTGATGTCGTATGCGCATGTGCGATGACCGAATGTTGCGAGGTGAACTCCGTCAACGAATATCTGTGAACAATGGAGATTGTTAACGTGTTCTTTCCTAAAACGAGTGAAATTATCATACTTGGAATCCTCTCGCCTCGTTGGTGATGGCGACTTCGAAAGGAGTGTCCTTCTTGAATGGATGCTTTGTCACAGTCTCCTCTGTGAGCCATTGACCATTCTTTCGAGTGTTGAACACGACGGCCTGAAATATGCATTTTTCTTTTTACTCTACACGCTTTTTTGCGAAAAAAGTGCGCACATCCTTATCAAAGCGAGGATTGATCATGAGAGCGATATCTCCGTTCTTGCGGTGCAGTTTGATGGAGAAACTAAACATTGTGAACAACTCTTTTAGTTAGTCACAGCCAACCCGGTGCCCCACGAGGCAGGGAACGATCCCGAGACGAAAAGAGACTTGCAGTCCGACACTTGGATTCGGCTCGTAAACCTGAAAAGGAAAGCTCGAAATAAAATTCGCCATCTACGTTTCTCCTTACATTTCTCCCTGCGGCATGCACGAAGGCTTTCCGCAGACGGGAAAACCGGGCATCTCGAATGGGACGGGCTGAAGAATAAAATTAATTACCAAACTTAATTTAAAATAGTCAAAACGTCCTTCAATAATGACAACTCACAATGTACTTCTCTCCGACTTGCGCCAGTTCGACGTAGCCACTGCCCGATACAAGGAGATGGGTGATCGTGGACAGAGGAAGGCGGTGTTTGTAGTCGTAGAACGGAACTTCGTTGACTACGATCTGCAACCGGAACCGGTAATCAGGAAAGGAAAATCTAAAAAGCGGACCTGGAAGTATCCGTCGTTGATGCGGAATCTGATGTCGAATGGTTCGCCTTTCTTGAGCGGATTTCCTGGTTGCTCTTCCTGTCCCCACGCGCCATTCCACGTGTTCACAGCGGTCTGACATAGTGATGAGGAGATAGACCTTTCAAGAAAATCATACATAGCCCATGCTGAAGCGGACGTTGAAGTGCAATGCGACAGTCCCTCCATTGTATCCATCCTTGGATTGCAAATTGATGGTGAAGCTGCAAGATTCAAAAATTCCACAAAGAAATTCAAGTTCACGCACAAATCAACATCAGGATTAAAACCGCCTTTGACGATAACTATTTGTCCTGTTTCGAGAGAGGGAAACGGCATAAGGTATGGCATTGTCTAAAAGGCGAATGGTTCAGTGAAACGCCATACATAGTTCCATAAACACGTAAATTTACGCGATGCCAAAACTGACACACAACACTCACCCATCGGCTCTTTTGCGCTTCAAGAGCTGTCGTATTTTCCGCCTTGGAGCTTGACAGAGTGGCAGAGTACGGGACTGGCTGTAAGAAAAAGGCTTGACTTTTTTGAGCTCTAAGAAGTTTTCTTCAAATAATTGTTTGCAGTAAAGTATGTACATTGTACAGCTCTCCCAACTGGACGAAGGTGAGGTATCCGCTTCCGCTCACGTGAAGATGGGTAATTGTGGTGATTGGTAAACGGTAGTTGTAGTTGTAGAACACCAACTGATCGAAGAGTACCTGAACATTGTCCTTACTTTTCAGAAAAAGCTTCTTAAAAACCGACCTGGAACTTATTTTCGAGGATTCGGAAGCGAATATCGAAGGGTCCCGCTTTGAAAGGATTCCTTGGTTGCTCTTCATAGCCCCATCCACCATTATAGGTGTTCACAGCCACCTGAAATGCGTTTTAAAAATACTCGCAATGATCAGTTTCTGATGGCGTACATAGCCCATGCGGACGCGGATGTTGAAGTGTAAAGCAACAGTCCCTCCGTTGTATCCATCCTTGGACTGGAAGTTGAATGTAAAGCTGTAAGTATTCAATATTCGAGAATAAAATCTGATTCATGTACAAATCGACATCGGGATTGAAAACTCCTTTGACGACAACTGTTTGTCCGATTTCGATTTTCTGCGTGAAAGCCAACATGACAGGCAGGGTCTGAAAAGAGCAGTACGCTATCGGCAGTTTTCGTATCGATGCGAAACAAATCTTTGCAAAGCATACCATTCGAGCAGTGACTTTGGACACTCCGTGATTGAGCGTATCACGGGCATGCGATGATAGCAATATCACCGCAGGAAATCGACTTTCTGAAATTTATTTCTTAAGCAAAGAATTTATTGAGATAATACCAAAGATGCACATTGCCATTGTCTTTCCTTTCGAGTCACCTTCACTCACGAAATTGCTCTTCTGGAAGGATTGTGTTAATAAAATAAGGAGCGATGAGAACTGGACTCTTAGCACCGTGCAATATTGGCAACTTACTTCAACAAAGAGCGAACTCCACACTGCATCGGATACGTTGGTTGGTTGAGCTAATCGAGAACCCGGAAGCACACGAGAACATTTGAGTGTCGTTGCTGTAAAGTCCTCCTGTAAATTCGATTATTTATTTCGATTATTTATTAATATCGTAATAATAGTATGCGCTCATGTACCGCAGCATCGATGACGAAATAGCAACTTCGCTCGAAATACACCGTGCGATACGGCAGAGCATCGCACTTGATCTTGAGTACATCGGCTGAAATGATGCGTGAAACTTGCAATGGGGCAAATTCTTACAATGATGCGAGGAAAGTCTTGTTTTTATGTCTGCCAATACAGTTTGCAGCAGAAGCAATAGGATAGTCAGCCACAGTATCATCCTAGAGGAGCGATTCTTAACTACGATTCTTCAGGGTTCCTCTCTTTATACATGGTTCGTATTGCCCATGTAGTGGCCGTTAAAGCAGCAGTAGAACAGTTTTGCCAATATGATATTCCATATAGCAATAGTGGACTCAATATTGTCGTAAACTTTAGCGGCGAGTGTTCCAATGAGCAATGAAAACATCTAGAATTGTAAATATTGATTTGTCAAGGGATACGGTAATATTGATTGAATCATTGAAGAACATTTCAGTCGGGTGGATGTGGGATGTATCTATGTGTAGATTCAAATGTCACTTTGGCTTGCATGGCTTCTCAACATTCAATCTCCCAAATTCATTGTTGAATCTAGATGTGTTGAAAGGCGTCAATATCTACCCCTTGAAGGCACTGCAACACTTCTTTATGACTGCAATCAAAGCCGCGTATAAAACGAGCAATATTCCCTCTTTTGCTAGTTTTTTCCTCAAGGAATGATTCTTTCATTTCTTCTGATACCACTTGTACTGCATTATGTCGGAGCTGGAATAAACACAAAGCTGTCTTCGCATTACTGCAAGTTTAGCTATTTTCGAAAGCGATTGAACGAATAGTTTCAGCCGAAGTACTCAAGCTAAAGTGTGATAAAAAAGAAAAAGGCCATGTGTGTCTACGGTTCGTTACTATCACTTCACTAATGAAGACTATCTCGTCTTTTTCAGAGAGCGATTTTCCACCGTCCTCCAGTAAGCCAACATTGATTGCCGGTACAACAATTCGAAGGGAAGAACAGAAGCTCACTGCCCGAATGGCACGTTATTTACTTCTATTTAAGTCTATTCTTTCAAAGTATCCCTCAAATTCCAGACGTTAATTGTTTGTAGGCACTGCCGTTCCGTTTGCCGTTCACGAAGGGGATCGAAGAGGGCCAAACTATAATAATCAAGGGGGTCTACATTCCTGTTGATGATAAACAGTGAGAAGTAGTGGCTACGTTGCCATAGCACTGCCTTGCAGTTTCCACATAAGCCTGCAAGAAGGCACTGGTGGTCTTCGGCAAACGGAGGCAAAAGGGGAAGACATGCCCGTCCACATGGGTTTCAACTTCGAAGCGAACATTGTATGGGATTAATTGTTGATCCTAAATTGTGTGAATCAATAGGCGAAAATGCTTTGAGGTGGTCTGGAACGTTGTAACGAAGGGTAAGTGGGGAGCAGCGGAGATGATGGAAATTCCGGTGAGAAGAGACGTTCCTTCGATATTCGTATTCGCGTTCTCGAAAGCTCGTACCAGGTTATACCATCTTTTATTTGTCAAGGTACTATTGATTTCGAAATTATCAGATATTCATCGATCAGAGAGAGCTCTACATACACATGGCACGCCTGCCGTATACCAGCATAAAACATCTGTACATCGCCGGCAACGGCAATGTCAACTACGTGAAGTTGGGTGAAAAGTACGATGTAAGATATCTGTTACCCCCCCTTAAAAGGCATCCAATATCTGTAGCCCGTTCCCTTCTCGACTACATTGCTGCTTCCATCGATTCCCGCCGTTTGCAATACTTCACTCGCCAATACTCCACTCAGTCGTGCAGAGCCGAAAGAAGAGAGAAAGGTTACTCGCCAAGAGGTGCCATTTTGACAGTAGAGGCTTTCAGGGGTTGCCTTTTATCTTGCCTCTGAAAGAGAAACTGGAGCCAGGTCAATTGATCGTTATCAAGGGCGTTTTCACGGAACCGGATCCTAATAAATCCACACAGTACGTTTAAAGGGGGGCAAGCACGAAACGAGAGAGAGTCACATTAGCCAGAGGGTATACTGGGCGCGCTCTCTTCATTTCGCACGTTCTCTCACTCGTTGCCTGCACCGCAGGGTCATTTGGCGCACAGCCATTTGATCATTTCTCGGTTTGAACTCAAAGTGATCGTCTTGGAGTTTCAAAAGTGTAATCGGGTAACGACGACCCATCATCTCACGTCGACAGCTCAATTAGCCAGATATTCGTGCCTATACCCCTTTAAAAGTGTTTTGTAGAAGCACTTGCTGACTAGGTACCAGGCTATAATAAGCACTAGCTCAATCGGATATAAACCGAGTGGATTTTTCAGATTCTGGATCAATCTCCAATCTGATGCTCGGAACGGGACGGAAGCGGAAAAACTCACTGTCACGGATATCCCATTCCACATGGGCTTCCGTATCTCTGCCGGACATGTAATATTTTTATCTGAAATGCAAAGAAGCACAAATTGCATTTGACCCTGCACTTACGAAAAAACACACATCAACATTCTATAATTTTGCAGGTAATCTTTGGAACCATGGTCAAGGGGAATTGGTATGCATTTGGTAAAGGAGAGTTCACGGCTAATCCACTCAAGAATGGAGACAAAATAGACATTGGCATCCGCATCTTATCATACGGCTATCAGGTTTTCTCTTCAGCCATTATATCTACATGGTTACATTTCCGATTATCTATTTGTAGGTGCTTTTGAACCAGCGCGAGTTTTACGTTTACAAATCGAAAATATCAATGGATTTGATCAACCATCTTGTTGTGCAAGGAAATGGTTACATTTCGAATGCGTATCTGGAGGAAAAATACTATGTGAGAGTGTCGACGTTTCGCTTAGCTATCACATTACATTCACTTTCACATTTTCACATTTTTAGCAACCTTCTGCAATCGTTCGTGCGGCGCCGAAAGAAGAGAGAAGGGTGACTGATTGTAAGGGATCATTTTGACAGTCGATTTGTTCAGAAGTTGCCGTTTGTGTTGCCTCTGACTGAGAAAATGGAACCTGGTCGAATGGTCGTAATCAAGGGCGCTATCACGGAACCGGAGCCTAATAAACCCTCACAGTACGTTTAAAAGTGTTTTGTAGAAGCACTTGCTGACTAGGTACCAGGCTATAATAAGCACTAGCTCAATGGGACTGAAACCGAGTGAATTTTTTTTCAGATTCTGGATCAATCTCCAATCTGATGCTCGGAACGGGACGGAAGCGGAAAGACTCACTGTCACTGATATCCCATTCCACATGGGTTTCCGCATTTCTGCCGGACATGTAATATGATTATCATGAAATTCCAATGCATTCTGTCTGCATATTGTTTTGGCTACACTCCCAAACTAATCAATGATAATTGCGCAGGTTTGTTTTAACGTAATGGACAAGGGCAGTTGGTATAAGCATGGCCGGGAAGAGCATATACCCAATCCGCTCAAGAACGGAGACCCTTTTGACATTCGAATCCGTATCGTACAATACGCCTTTAAAAATGCGGGACAGCTTGTTGTCCACACCGGCTATCAGGTTTCGCTTCCAGTCATTATAAATGTCTGTTTTTTCAAACCAATTCACTGTTTGTAGGTGCTGCTCAACATGAAGGAGCTGTATTCTTTCCAATCGAGAATGTCAATGGACACGATCACCCATCTTGTTGTGCAAGGAAATGGATACGTGACACAGGCGTATCTCGAAGAGAAATACCAAGTGAGACAAGACAAACACATACATACACATATGCACACACGCTCACACACAAACACACACATACACATATATACACACAAACGCATACGCACACATACACATACATACGCGCACATACACGCACA